>CAUYQU010031003.1:0-22113 GCA_963574635.1 Cheracebus regulus | reverse complement strand
TTCTCTGCATCAGTTGAGATAATCATGTGGTTTTTGTCTTTGGTTCTGTTTATGTGGTGAATTACATTTATAGACTTGCGTACGTTGAACCAGCCTTGCAACCCTGGGATGAATCCTACTTGATCATGGTGGATAAGGTTTTTGATGTGCTGTTGCAATCGGCTTGCCAGTATTTTATTGAAGATTTTTGCATCTATGTTCATCATGGATATTGGCCTGAAGTTTTCTTTCCTTGTTGAGTCTCTGCCAGGTTTTCGTGTCAGGATGATGTTGGTCTCATAAAATGATTTGGGAAGGATTCCCTCTTTTTGGATTATTTGGAATAGTTTCAGAAGGATTGGTACCAGCTCCTCTTTGTATGTCTGGTAGAATTCGGCTGTGCACCCATCTGGACCTGGGCATTTTTTGGGTGGTAGGCTCTTAATCGCTGCCTCAACTTCCGACCTTATTATTGGTCTATTCAGGGTTTCAACTTCTTCCTGGTTTAGACTTGGCAGGAGGCAAGTGTCCAGGAATTTATCCATTTCTTCTAGATTTACCAGTTTATGTGCATAGAGTTGTTTGTAATAATCTCTGATGATGGTTTGAGTTTCTGTGGAATCTGTGGTGATATCCCCTTTATCGTTTTTTATTGCATCTATTTGGTTATTCTCTCTTTTCTTTTTTATTAATCTGGCTAGTGGTCTGTCTATTTTGTTGATCTTTTCAGAAAACCAGCTCTAGCACTTTACTTTTTTTGGAAATCCTTTGTGATCAAGTCATAGAAAACCATAAGTCATATAATCTAGAGAACTAAGCTGAAACATGTATTTAATAATATGAAAAGGTTAATGGACAAAGTAAACATTGTTACCATCCCGTATAAAAGAGAAACTACATCTGGGGTGGTGATTAGTAAGCTTCTTACAGGGAAATGAGAAGTAGAACAAGTTTAGGCATTGATCAGGAGTGTTGAAGGATGGGTGAGAAAATGGCTTTACCTTCTCTCCCTTTCAAGAAGAGCTAGTAAATGCCGATGATGAAGATAAAAATATAAGATAAACTGAAATAGTAAGATAAATATAAACAGCATAACTGAAGTAATAAATGTAAGTGAAAAAAAATGCATTTAGCCTAAAGTGATAAACTGAGCCAACGGTATGAAGGCATTTTGATTCTATCATAAAAGCAATGTGATATCATTGGTAGAACAGATATGGTCAGACTTGTATTAGTCATACCTCTCAGTCAACAGTGTGGAAGAAGAATTAGAAATAATGAGAGTGAAATATATACTGTGAAAAATAGAGAAAGCATGAAAGCATATTTTTTAAATAAATTCACCCATATATAGGTATGTGTGTTTGTGTATATGTATCATATATATAATATATTTCTTATTGAAATCTACCTATGGAGTGATATATTGTTTATTATAATCTATAGGAAAATGATACTAAACACACAACATCTTCAAATTGTGCAACACAATTGTTTTGCTAATAAGGTCCACTTTATTGTTTCAAAGCACGCAGTTCTGGGATTTAAACACACAGGAAAGTCAACTTGCCAATTAAACTCGATTTTGTTCAAATTCATGGTTATGTTTAATCTGTTAGCCATCACTCATGCCAAGTAGCAGTCAGTGAATGCAAAGCAGAAAAAATATGTCAAATACATTAATTTCTAAATTCCATGAAGTTTTTTTAATGCTACAATTACTTTCTCAAAAACACTTTGACATGTTGACAAATTTGTGGAATGTTCTCTATTTCTCTTGCAAACAAGATGCATTTTATTCCAATAATTGATCATTTCACTCTAAATGATGATCAATTCTGGTCGAATAAATGCAGTTATTTGACATCTGTCAACACTAATATTTTTCTTTCAATTTTATCTTTACATCTTCCAGTCCAACTATGGAAATTTTAATATTCTAAAAAATAATATCTCATTTAAAATAAGTTTAGTTGCCATATATAGTTTGGTAGATATTCTTCTAATGGTCTTTAAATGTATTGTCCCTTTTAGGCAGGTCATTTCTGGTAAGTTGATATTAACAACATATTTCAAATATATATACTAAGATACTTTGTAGAATTAATTTATTTACATACACTTACTAAGTAGTGAAGCCTCACCAATTTTTAAGTTGTACAGCTATATTATGTATATTAAACTAAGGCTGTTCATTTTCTTAGTTTTGATTAAATGTATATTATTGTTTAAAGTAGCATACATGTTTTTTATTTAGACATAATGCCTTTTTTCTCACCAATATTTTGTTGGAAGTAACTAGACTGAACAAATTGTACAACACAATTAAGATTCTTCTGTAGGTTTTTAGTTTTACTGCTACTTATCTTTATCAGAAAAATGGAAGACTCATACATTCTTTTTTCATTTGTGCAACTAAATAGCTTAGTACGTGTTTTCACATTTTGTCTCATTCTTTCCTATTGTATCTGGGTTGCTTATCTATCTAGTGCCATCCTTGACTTTTTTAATTCATCTCTTTTACAGCATTGCAGACTTTGAAAATACCATATTCTTCTTAACACCTATCCAAAGTTCGTGAGACATAGAAAAGTTATCTTTTAAAAAGGTTGTTTTATACAAAAGTATAAGATGCTACAGTTGTGCTGGACTTTCACATTCATTTGGATATTTTTATATACAAGGCCTTTCAGGAGCTCTTGTATAGAGAACTTAGCACTACCACAAAGTCATTGATATCAAATTTTCCAGGCAATTAAAATAAATTGTTTTATAAAGAAAAGACTGAAACTCCAGGAATGGAAAGGAGTGTAGTAGAGAGAATGGTTGTAGTGTGGCTGTGCTGGAATAGTTTTGGAGCATCATTAGAGTGGAAATTCTGTGTTGTAAATGCAAAATTATCCCTGATACATAGCATACAAGATCTTTAGTTGAAGGGATACTTTTTATAAATGTAACATAGAGTGAGTTTTCCCTTAAAGAGTACAGTATATTTCCTAAATATAGCCTCATCAGGTAATCACTGTGTGAATAGAAGTGAAAATATACAAACTAGGTGAAGGCTAGTTCAAGTATTGAGGGCTACCGTTCAAGTATTTACTAAGAGAGGACTTTGCTTATTGCAACTATCCAAACTACTTGGCTTGTATTACTTTAAACAAGTACATTTTATGAATTAATTTTATCACAAAGTTAAGCAAGCAGAACACTTTTCTCAGCCTGTTTTCAGTCTACTAATTAAAATCTACAAATACAGAGAAGCCATTCAACGGGAAGTCACCCAATTGTTCTGTTAAAATCCTCTGTTTGTGTCTTAAAATTTGAACTAATATTTAGTATTGAGAACATGCAGTCTGCATAAAACAATTAAGATGTTCACATACTGTTTGCATTGAAATATGAAGTTTCTCAATATTTCAAGTTTGTATTGAAATAAAATGTTTCTCAATATTTCAGATGATTTAAAAAATTATCAGGGAACTGTTTTTGCATTGTAAGTCTTTGTTAGTGACTTGTTCTCTAGGAGAGTTCTTAAGCTTTTAATAATATAATTGTCACTCTATTAAGGTGATTTCCTAGAATGAGCCACCTGGCTTTAGGTGAAATAGAAATACAACTACTTTTGTATTTTCTAGATACTAATGCTCAATACTCACAGTTGGTTTTGTGTATAAAATATTACATTTTAGAAATAAATGAATGTGATCCCTTCAGCTAGTGTAATGGCTATACAGTCATCTGACATGACTCACATTTAGCTTTGGATTTACTTTCCAAATCAATTCCAAATCCAAGCTTTGACTGGATTTTACAAAATAATAAACCCATCTTAGGGTGCATAGGTCTCCAAAGAACTGTAATGTGCTTTGTGCCAATGGATTTTTAGAATCTATACCAATATGGCCAGGTGTGGTGGCTCATGCATGTATTCCCAGCACTTTGGGAGGCCGAGGTGGGCAGATCACAAGGTCAAGAGATCGAGACTATCCTGGCCAACATGGTGAAACCCCGCCTCTACTAAAAATACAAAAAATAGCTGGGCGTGGTGACGTGCGCTTGTAGTCCCAGCTACTCAGGAGGCTGAGGCAGGAGAATTGCTTGAACCCGGGAGGCAGAGGTTGCATTGAGCCCAGATCGCACCATTGCATTCTAGCCTGGCACCTGGCGAGAGAACAAGACTCTGTCTAAAAAAAAAAAAAAGAGAGAGAGAGAGAGAAAGAAAGAAAGTGTCATTGTATTATTTCAGTTTAAATGAATCTTTTCAATACAATGATTTAATATTGTGCTTATTTGAACAGTTAACATAGAGAGCAGATTAGAGTGATATCTATGTAAACGCTCAGATTTTGATAATGTAACTGTAAGTACTAATTGCTTTAAAGTTTTTCTTGTACTTATTATTTTACTTCAAATTAAATTAATTTTCACATTGAAGTAAAAAAGTATAATCATCTTTATAAATTTAAAACAAACATTACTTGTGGTAGAGAACTGCATGAGTATACAAAAGCTCGTACAGACTGAGCATCCCTGATCTAAAAATGTGAAATCTGAAATTCTCCAAAACTAAAGTTTTTGAGTGCCAACATAAGACCACGAGTGGAAAATTCCACACCTGACACGTTTTTCCCCTGTATTAATGGCATGTCATATTTCTTACTGTTAAATACTCACGTCTGAATAAGTATAAGAAAATAATTGCTTATCCAGAGTATAAAAGTTCAGTCAGGAAAGATGGAGATGTCAAATAACCAGACGTGATCCACACTGGTGGCTGAGATAGACACCTTTGCTTTCTGATATTTTAATGTATGCAACTTTGTTTTATGCACAAAATGATTTTAAAATACTGTATAAAATTACATTCAGGCTATGTGTATAAGGCATATATAAAACAAATTTTGCATTTAGATTTGAGTCTCATCCCCAAGATAGTTCATTATGTATATGCAAACATTTCAAAATCTGAAAACATCTGAAATCCAACACACCTCTGGTCCCAAGCATTTTAGATAAGAGATATTTATACTATACGGCAATCAGACAAGTAAACAAATAAATAATAAGAGAGAGAAACTGAAAGTATTGGAAAATGTTATCACAACTGGGAATTGCAAATTTTTGCCAAGGTAAAACAAAACAAAACAAAAAGCATTTTGTTTGGTATGTTAAAAACTTAAGTGAAAAAAGAAAGATAATATTGAGAGACTTGTAATAAAAACATAATAAATTTGATGAGGAATTTCCTACCAACAGTCAGAAAGAATAGATAAAATTAGTTGCTTGAATCCAGGACCAACTATCCCAAGAAATTTGTTAAATTACTTTTTAACAGAATTGGAATTTGTAACTTTAACCAACTATAGGACAGGGTGAATTATTGTATAAAATAGAAAATCACATTTAAGTGAAGTTAAATAATTTATTTGGTTAAATAAGTTATTATTTCAAGTATGAAAAACTTTTCAAAAACTTATCAGGAAAAGGCCAGAAAAGAATATTTTACAAAGTGAAAGATCTCAATAAGCTATCGAAAAATTGTCTACAGTATACAAATCTTTGAAATAATATTACAAATCAATTGATTCAAATATTGAAATAATATAAGTATTTTTTCTTTAGCCTGAGTTGAAGCAGGAGATAAAAGCTACTCTTCAATTAATAGATTGGTTATGTTTTATTTCCATTTTTTCAAGGAAATGCTGTCAATTTGTGGCTTTATTACTTAACTTTTGTCATAAATTATATGTCATTAACATATGTCAAAGAAGATAATCTGCTAGACACAAAAATGTTATTTTCTATCACAATGGGTGGTGACTCAGCTGCAACTGGTCAAAATTTTGGATTAATTGGAATTCTAAAACAGACTGCATTCTTCTTCACATTTTGTTCTACAATTAGAAACACACTGAAAATATCTGTACACTATTTTCTGAAGCAAACTTAATGAAAAGCTTCATGGATATTTGGTTGTTAAAACCATTTAATATGTGTATGCAAATGTATAAGTCATTACCAGATTATGCAAATCTTGAAAAAAAACCAAGAAGGCAGTCAATCAACATTTTTTTGTTTTGTTTTTTGTTTTTATGAGAAAGACTCTCACTCTGCCATCCAGGCTGGCGTGCAGTGGGGCGATCTCAGCTCACTGTAACCTCCAGCTCCCAGTTCAAGTGATTCTTCTGCCTCTGCCACCCTACTATCTAGGATTACAGGCATGAATCTGGCTAATTTTTGTATTTTTAGTAGAGAAGGGGTTTCACCATGTTGGTCAGGCTGGTCTCGAACTCCTGGCCTCAAATGATTTGCCCTTCTCAGCCTCTCAAAGTGCTGGGATTACAGGGCTGAGCCACTGTGCCCAGCCAATTAACTTAACGATATTGTGTTCTCTATGAATGATTAGTGTTTGAATGGCAAAAATATTTGATAGTTAAGCCTCCCCTGAAATTCAAGTGATTTATGCTTTCTCACCAATATCACAATATATATTAACTAATATGAAGCTAAATTTAGTACATTTCTGTACTGAAATATATGCAGAAATTGAAATTTTTCATAATACAAATCTATAATAACATATTTCTCTAATAGGATAAATATGCAGAATGTGTTTATTGTAATTGACAGTATCATGTAAATTGGCTACAAAACTACTTTTTTTCTAAGAAAATTTTGAGGAATGCCTTGCTGATATTAATAAATGAAGTTGATTTTAATTTATCAAATGCTTATTCAAATTTAATGTTAATACTACTGAGTTGACGCAGTTAGCAGATTGATTTAACTTGGGAAATGGTATTTTGGAACTGTTACATTTTTGCTTCAAAGCTGAATTTCCTCTCTCCAGGCGAAAGCTATGGCTGTGCTTTCCCTCCGGTCTGCACTGGCTGTCCAACTGCTCTGGCCCCCGCAGAGCTGCCACCTGCACTCTCTCCCCTTCTACCATTTGGCAAAAGAAAAGAAAACCACATTTTCTGAGGAGAAATTCTTTTTTAGTTGTGTCTCGGCCAGGTTTTGGTATCAGGATGATGTTGGTCTCCTTTTTGTAAATTGTTTGGAATAGTTTCAAGCTAGCTGCAGAAATTTGCATAAATAACGAGGAGCTGAAAGTTAATCCCTAAGACAGTGGGGAAAATGTCTCCAGGGCATGTCAGAGGTCTTCACTGCAGCCCTTGCCATAACAGGCCCAGAGGCCTAGGAGGAAAAAATGGATTCTTGGGGTGGGCCCAGGGTGTCTCAGCTGTGTGCAATCTAGAGACTTGGGACCCTGTGTCCCAACCATTTCAGCAATGACTAAAAGGGGCCCATTGGCAGCTTGGGATATTTCTTCAAAGGGTGGAAGTCCCCCGCCTTGGGATCTCCCACATGGTGTTGAGTGGGAGTACTTCTGTGGGTGCACAGAAGTCAAGAATTGAGCTTTGGGAACCCTCGCCTACATTTCAGAAGGTGTATGGAAATGCTTGGATGTGCAGGCAGAAGTTTGCTACAGGATCAGGGCCCTCAGGGAGAACCCCTGCCAGGACAGTGTTCAAGGGAAATATGGGGTCAGAGCCCCAACACAGGGGTCCTACTGGGGCACCACCTGGTGGAGGTGTGAGAAGAGATCCACCATCCTTCAGACCTCAGAATGATAGATTCACTGACAGTTTGCACTATGCATCTGGAAAAGCCACAGACACTCACTGCCAGCCCATGAAGACAGCCAGAAGGGTGGCTGAACCTTGCAAAACCACAGGGGTGGAGCTGTCCAAGACCATGGGAACCCACCTCTTGAATCAGCATGACCTGAATGTAAGATATGGATTGAAAGGAGATCTTTTTGGAGATTTAAGATTTCACTGTGCCACTGGATTTCAGGCTTGCATGGGGCTGTAGCCCCTATGTTTTGGCCATTTTCTCCCATTTATGGGTGTATTTACCCAATACCTGTACCCCCACTGTATCTAGGAAGTAATTAAATGGCATTGGATTTTATAGGCTCATAGGCAGAAGGAACTTGCCTTGTCTCAGTTAAGAGTCTGGATGGTGGATTTTTGAGTTAATGCTGAAATGAGTTAAGACTTTGGGGAACTGTCAGGACGGCATGATTGGTTTCAAAATGGGAAGACATGAGATTTGGGAGGAGCCAGAGGTAGAATCATATGGTTTGGCTCTGTGTCCAGACCCAATTCTCATCTTGTAGCTCCCATAATTGCCATATGTTGTGGGAGGGAACCAGTGAGGGATAATTAAATCATGAAGGAGGGTCTTTCCCATGCTGTTCTCATGACAGTGAATAAGTCTCAAGAGATCTGATAGTTTTAATAATGGGACTTTCCTTCCAAAGCTCTCTCTCTTTTTGCCTTCTGTCATCCATGTAAGATGTGACTTGCTCATCCTTGTCTTCCACCACGATTGTGACTCTGCTCCAGCCATGTGGAACTGTAAGTCCATTGAAACTCTTTCTTTTGTAAATTGCCCAGTCTTGGGCTTGTCTTTATCACCAGTGTGAAAATGGACTAAAACACATCAATACATAAGTTAATGAGTAAATTCGAAAAAAAGAATCAGCAAGGTAACCAGAAATCATGAAGTAGCACATAGTAGAGGGTCAATAAATGCATCCCTCAAATTTACCACAATTGTGCCTCTCATAATACGATGAAACTCCAATATAAAATATTTGTAACTTACAGTGTTAGGTGGAGTAACAGCCTGCCAAACACATCCTCATCCTAATTACCAGAACCTGTGCATATGTCATGATTGGCAAAAGAGAATTGAGGTTGCAGATGGAATTAACTCACCTTGAGATAGGAGATTTTTTTGTTGCTGTTGTTGTTATCTGGAGATCCCTATTGTAATTAGAAGGGTCCTTATAAAGAGACAGGAAAAAGAGTTGGTCACAGTGACATGATATGAAAATATTTATCAGCTATTGACGAGTTTAAAGATGCAAAGTCTTCATAATGCAAGCCATGTGGGCATCCCATAGAAATTTGAAAGTCAAGAAAGTGTATTAATTTCTAGTGCTTCCAGGAAGGAATGTAGCCTGTACCTTGATTTTAGCCTGTTTCTGATCAATGAGCCTTGGGATATAAAATTAGAATAACAAACCCTGGAAAGACTACATCTTTCTAAAAAACAAAACCAAAATAGAAGGATGGACAAGAGAAACGCCAGTTTTGTTTAGCAGAATATGGTCCTCTCTATATGAGCGTCTGGAAAAAACCTGAGGATGGAGAAACAGAAATGTGAACCAACTGTACTGATGATTTCTTTTTTTGAAGAATAATTCTGTGTTCTAACTACATTTTGACTTCAATATATTGCTTGTGGCCACTGAAAGCAATCCAACTAACAGATTGCCAAATATGTGACTGGCATAAATATATTGTTTTAATTCATTTATCTGAAATTCCAGTCTGACATAGTATCTAAAAATAAATGTTAATATTAATAAAAATCAATGTTCATCTGCCATTGCTTTATTTTAGTAAGTTATTTCTGACCCCTGATTTTCATGAGAGGTTTATATGTTTTTAATCTTCTGTCTTAAAACCTTGCAAAGGGATGCCAGTGAATCATAGATTCAATGTTCTTCTTTGGAAATCGGAATATTAACTAATATGGGTGAAATCCTGCCCCAAAGATTCTTCAAAGGTTTCTGTATTTAGTTACCTAATTTACAAAATTTTCTTAGCTCCTATAATATTATTTGATGAACAAACTTACCTGAACTAATTTGGACTATATAAGAGGCTTGTTAAATATCTTTACCTACTAAATGGGTTTTGTAAAAGGAAATTGGCACATAAACGAGAATGTTGATAAGAATCTACAAATTTTTGAGTAGTTGTGTAAGATTTTCATTTGAAGATCTTATTTTAAGCATCATTTGCTGACAGGTTTGCTATTTTCTATGCGTTTAAGGAAGAAATTATTCTCTTTAGTAGAGAATTTTCTCTTCCTTCCTTGGAGGATCTGGCAGTGAAATTAATCAAGGTCTGATAGAGGAGAAAAATGTTCCCAGTTACACCATTCCAAATGAAATTAGAAATGATGCATACTAGACTGCCACTTTAAATATGGATTCTTATCATTGCCAAGTTTATTCTTAGAATCACTGTAGAGCTCAAGCCAAACTATCTTATTGTGCAATAATATAGGCATCAGTCTCCAAATCGAGTTACACTCAGCCGACAGGTAGTTATTTAGGGAGACCATCCATAGGGAGTGATTGGAGTCCCATCTGTTTAAGGCCTGGCTGCCAGTGATAGCAAAAGATAGGGAAGATCCATCATTCTAAATGGGGGATCAATGGCTTAGAGCATACTGTGAGAATGCAAGTCAAGAGAGAGTTATTTTGTATTGGGGAAAAGTCAGAATGATATTGACTCTCTCTAAGTCATGTAGAAGTGGATTTAGAGACACACTTCTTATACTGTGAGTGCTCCATGTAACGTGTTAAAGTCATTCAAACAGCAGTTAGACAAGGCACTTCAAGTCAGTATCTATCATTAAAAGGAATAAAAGTATGTCCATTTAACCACCCTCAGAGAAAAAGTAAAATGTCAATGTTGTGTGACTCCCAAATCTCTCCTCTAGTCTCTTTCGAGGTGAAACACGCAAGTGAGCATTTAATACTAAAACACAATTTTCTCCCAGCAAGCAAATGGGTTGTCTACTTGAAAAGAATGTAGTTCAGTCAATCATTAAATAATAGACTATCAGGGTGAGACCAATACAGAACCTAGTAAAATCTTCTCAAATTAAATGTGACCGAAAGAAGCTAAGTGACTGTTTCCTTAATTACACAAACAAAAGCCAGTTGGAGGACTAAAGTATAAACTAGTACTAAATCTTGTGTAATTTAGCATTTTGTTTTCATTCTACAATATAATGACATCTCAATGAGCTATTTATTAATACTTACATATTTGGAAATACATAATCATGCATCAAACAAAAACAAAGTAATAAAATATAATAATCCACTTGTAGAGAATACATTGAGTCCACATCCAACATTCATCCCTCCTCTTGCTGTACTACATAAACTGATGACCGAAAATTCAATTCCTCAGACTTTCTTGCATCTCTCGTTTCATACGTTTTTAAAGCTCAGCCCACTCCAAGAACTCCTGTATTTTGGAAGTTGAAAGTAAAGAAAATACTGCACTTTTGCAAGCAGTATTATAGAAGCATTCGATTTTTCTTCAATCCTATTGCCAATGTCTTTGAATGTATTCCTGGGTATTGGGATGCAGGCTTTGATTTTGTGTGAATCTAACAGGTACAGTACAATTTGCAGTCCATAGATGTGATAGGGTCTTTATCATTCCTGGTTTACAACTAAAGCGTTCCTGTGGTTAACAAGTGCTGTGACTTCCCATTCCCCTTGATCATATCAAAGATAGCAGCTTCTGCAGCCTTCCATTTTAGTGGCATATTTTTATATATCATTTCCAGAAGCTCAGCCAATGGAAAGTATGTTCTTCTTATCTTCTTTCAATGTAGTAAGCACTTTTCCTTAACTAAATCTATTTTTCTTTTTCTACTTGATGATTTTTTAAAACCTATAATGAACCATTACTAATGTACATCTGTTTGGTGTGGGCTATGTTTACTAAATATTCAAACAAAGGGAGTGTGAATTAAGACTTGAATATTGAAAGGTTTCTTAAAGGAACTAAAGCTAAAGTTAGCTTTAAAACTACCTAAGATTTTGATAGCCCAAAAGATAAGAAAATGAGAACTCAGATATGAGAGACTACCTGAATTTATGATATTAAGAATGAACTTGCATATATCTACTTTTTTACTATGTTTTGAATGCCCATGATAGGCCGAGTAGCAAGAATATGATGGATTTGAATCACTGTAGATACTGGTTTGAATACAGCGAAGATTGTGTTTGGGGAAAATATTGAATGCACTATTGAGTTTAAAGGGGAGAATTAAAATAGAGGAAGCCTTTAAAAAGTGGGCGCTATTGAAGGAAATTGTCTTTGAAGAGTTTGGAAAAGGGAGTGACATGATATAAACGGTGTTTAAAGCATAACACGGGCAATAGTATAAGACAGTAGAGGAGCTGGACTAGAGGAATATTAAGATTAATGATGCTGGAGAGGGGGCATAAACACGAGAGGAAGGTCCTTTAGGAGGGGTGACGGGTATAAGCGCAGAGATCCGCTTCAGTGCGCAGTCAACTCTAGAAGATAGGCGTTAATAGAGGTTTTTATATAGGACTATAAAGAAGATGGCACCATTGGTATAATAAAAACGGTATGGAGCTTATATGATATAGGACTTCTCAGAAATGAGAGACGTTCTCCTCTGCAGTCTGTGGGCTGTAGCCAGGTGGAAAGCTATAGTAATTGGAACCCAATGAACTAGAAGTAGGTTTAAGAGGGTTATTTGGGGAGTCCACTAAGAAAATGATAAAGGACATAGGAGAGAATAAAGCTAGACTATATATTTCATATAGACCAAGTCTACCTATGGGGTTCTGTAGTTCAGGGTATAATTGAGAAAAGAAATGTAGGTACTGTTTAAGCAATGTGTGTAAATATGATAACACCAGACAAACTAGAAAATAAATAAAAAATAAATTATACTAAATGGTAACGTCAATATTTCTAAACCAACTCTCGGTTTCATATGAATGCAAATAATCCTGAAGAATGGCACATACATGATTCTCTAGTTTGTTTCCTTTTTCCTCTCAAGTTTCAAGATGCAAGACAATTTACTCTAAGGCGGCAGCCCAGATATCCTGAAGAGGCAGTTGCTTCCCTATGAGAGGGGACAGAGTACACTCCCTAATGGGAGAATCGATCTCCCTCCGCTGCATCCAGTTAGCCTTCCAGGAGAGGCGTCTTTGTCGGGCAGATATTTATTTCACAAATTCAAGAGTTACCTCGCCCCATCCTCCCTCTGCCCACAAAAGAGACGAGGCCTGAACGAATGGGCCTGAAGAGGGCTTTGCTGGGTAAGGGAGGAGGCGCTTCCTTCTCAACGCCTGGCTGGATAAATCTTAAAGGAAAGCTGCCAAGAGTGCTCGTTCCTGCCAGTACCCCAGTGTTTACAGAGGGAACTGCAGTGGTCCACCTGGGGTGTGAAAGGGAGCAGGGGTTGAATTAGGAGAAGAGGAACAATAAAAAAGGGACTTCTACAGGCTGCAGTATCAGGCCTCCTACTGGGAGGAAGGGGAATTAAGCTGATCCTAGTCCTATCTCGCCTATAAGCAGAAAGTAGCTCTTTCAGTATTTTCTTCACAAAAAAGAAAAGACCTGCTTTTCATCCTCATACCAAACCCCAGTTTGTTTTGAGCATAGAAAATGCTCTATTTCTTCCCTTTCCTTCAACTGTCTTCATTTTGGTAGTGACTAAGTTTTTTTTGTTTCTTACAGAGATGTTTGCAGACACAAAAAAAAGCTATCAAGAAGCTAGAAATCTACACTAGGCAGAAGACAGAAGCCTGGATGTTGTCTTAATTCTGTCTTAAGGCAGCAATATGAGCTGAGCTTGAGAACATTTGGCCCAGAAAGTAACTCACGCTGTACTGGGTTCCCATTTCTACAGAAGGAAGGAGCTGCATCTAGCTGTTGCTACCAATTGCAAACTATTCATCTACTGCCCACTACCCACACAAACGCTCCACACAAACACTCACTCCACTGTGGGCAATTCTTTTGAGGGCTTGAGGGACAGACCAGGCCTTAAGGGAAGAGGGAGTTTCTTAAGCAGAAGAAGAGCTTAGATAGTGGATTATGGTGGAAATAGCTTCTGCTCTACTGAGTTTGACTTGTGCCCTGCTTAGGAATGGCAGAGGAAATCAATGACTCAGAATTTCCCCTACTCACTTCCATCCTTAGGGTGGTGGAAGTTGTGTCCCAGGAAAAGGTTTTCTTGAAATGAGGCTGGAGCCATAAGCCCTCTGTGGTGTCTCAGGATCAGGAGTACCTGAGCAGTGACAACTGGAGTGTGCCAAAGAAGATATAATTGACTCATGTTTTGCCAAACCTCTTCTTGGACAGAGGCCCTTGGGGTCATAGGCTAGTTGTGGGCATTACACTCAGGAAGATCTTGCTTGCCCCATGCTAAGAACTTTAGGACTTATACATAACATAAGCTGCTTGATGTGGGAGAAAAACGGAGGGATGGGTGCTGTTCATGTCTAGTTATTAGCCTGATTTTTGGATAAGTCAATGACGCTAAAGTAGGTTGAGAAGTTTTCACATTTGTTTAACAAATTAGTAAATGAGCTGAGATTTGAACTATTTAGAAATTAGGTCTGATCTATCTGATTAATTTTCTCAACAAAAACATACTGTGGAATTTTGCAGTTCAGACAGTAAAATAATAGTAAACAAAATTGGCTCATATTATCAGAAGTTTATAATCTAATGGAGAATACAGATGATACAAAAGAAAACAAACCAGAAAGAGGTCGATTGTATATTGAAGCAAGTAAAATCATGGTAAGAAAAGTATCATATTAGAATAAAAAAGAGGCTGTTGTGGGTATTGCGTTTGGCACTCCGCATCTATTTCAGCCTTCCTCTGGTGTACTTTATGTTCTGCAGAGGCTAGAAGACTTGCAGTCAGAGATCTGGATGCAAATTGAATTAAGTTAGAAGATCCAAAATGAGATATTAAAGGCAGAAGGGAGACTTTTGAAGCTTATTGCTGCTTTAAACATGATTGTAGGGTTGATTTCTTTTTTCTTCATTGTAATTTCAACCTAGTCACTTGCTTTGTGGAGCTTCAGGGGCTGTGCAGTTAGTAAGCTGAGCCCAATGTCGCCATCATTGTAAGTTTTGAAGTTAGCCATTCCAGTAATGGTCTCCTGATTCTCCCTCATCCTGATTATGACAAAGGCAGATACCCTCTGGTTTGGCGGCCACCCGTGCCTGTTCTGGAGCCATTGCTGGTTGTCTACCTGAGTGCCTACTCTTTGTAATTGATAACAAGTACTAATTTCAATTGCTTTGTATTAGGAAAAACATTTCTCAAGAAATAACTCATGTTGATAACTGAAGGAAGAGTCGGATTTAACCAGCTCATGACTGGGTAATAGAACTTTTCAGGCAGAAGGAATAGCATGGGCAAAACTCTGACATTGGAAAGCACTGATATCTCCTGAGAGCAATCCTGAGAAGAAAAATAAACTTTAAAAACAATAGTATCAACCTTAATTAAATCTAGGATCTGTTAGTAAGGGTTTCATTGCAGAAATGGTTCTGGTGATAAATTTTTTCTAAAGTACTGAAAATACCCCAGGCTGACTGGTCTGTGGAAGGAATGAGGAAGGGCGATGGGGACTCTCAGTATGCTGCTACAGAAGTAATCAGAGTGTTTATTACGTGGGGATGAACAATTTGAAATTTCTCTAAACATAAGAGAGATTGATTGAAGATGACAGAGAAGAGTAATGAACATGTTTGCTAGAAAAGAAATCCTCAAACTGATTTTAAGGACAATATTAAGAAGCAGCACAAACAGGTACAAGGAATGCAATTAGAATACTATTGTGATAGTCTCGGCAAAAGGTGATGACAATATAGAATAAGGTGACTGTAAATATAAAGAATGAGATAAGTTGGCAGGTATGAGATATTGCTAAACCAAAGAATTTCGTAGATATCTAGCAGAACAAGAAAGTAGAATTTTAAACATTTCTTATTTGGAAATATGAACTATTGTCGTACCTGAATCTGAATCTTCAAACATTTGATGTGTAGGTATATGCTAAAAAGAGAGGAGCACATAAAAAAACTTCCTTCAATTACATTTTTAGCTTTTAATTCCATTTTTAGAATTGAAGCATTATCATCTATCCTGAGAATAAAATAAACATTTTTAAATATTATGACTCTTAATTAAATCTAGGACCCACTAGTAAGGTCTTTATTGCAAAAATGGTTCTAGTGGTGATAATTTGCTGTTTCCCAAAGTACTGTTCTTTTGTCAAACATTACCTTTTGTGCAATTAGCACATATGAGCCTTTCTCATCATGCTTACTCGGTTACAGGCATGTACACAATGACAAAGGCAGGGGTCTATGGAAAAGGCAGTGTGAACTATCTCATGAGACCAGATCTTCGGTGCATAAAAGTTGGGGTCAAACTTAAATAGTTGCTATAAAACTATAACTCAGAGAATAAAATGTTTATGGTGCCTCTTTCTTTTCAGTGCAAAAATGACTATAACTACAGACATTGTAAAATAATGCCAAGAGCTTTGAATGGGAAGTCAAGACTAATCTCCAGCTCTTTCCCTAATGTTATCCAAGCAGTTCTCCTTTAATATTTGTGAAGCTGAATTTCTTCAATGGTAAAATGAATTGTGCTTGAGCCAAATTTATTAAACACTAATATATTTAACTATTGATAAAAGATTTAGTCCTCAGAGTAAGTACTAAAAGAGTTTCCATGCAATAACTATAAAATGCAATTATGGAGGATTTTCCAATTACATGATATGCACAGGAAAAATAATTGGTATCAATTAAGTCATCATCAATATTTGCAATTGTTTTGTGTAAACTTTTCTTTATATATTTTGAGAATTTATTCTAATATTAACTGCCTACACATATAAAGTAAGCACTTCAATCTAGGAAATTGAAATCACTATTCAATTGCCTTCTTTTTATCTGAAAATGTCTGGGCTAATAGGCCAACTAGCCTTATACTAATATATGAGTACGTTTCTTTTTGACAATCATCTTTTCTAAAAAATGCATCTTTTCCACTTTCTTTTCAACATTTCTGTAACTACATGTTTTAGACATAGCTCATGTAAAAACACATCGTTGAGTTTTTAAAAAATCTAATTGCAAAACAATTGTCTTTTCATTGGATCTTTTTATCTGTGTATATTCAATATAATTAGTGATATACAGGTTGAGTAACCCTTATCTGAAATGCTTAGGAACGGATGTGTTTCAGGTTCGGGATTCTTTAGAATTTTAGAGTATTTACATTATACTTACCAGTTGAGCGTCAGAAATCTGAAACCCCATCTCCACTAAAAGTGCGAAAGATGAGCCAGGCGTGGTGGTGCATGCTTGTAATCCCACCTACTCAGGAGGCTGAGGCGGGAGAGTTGCTTGAAGCCAGGAGGCAGAGGTTGGAGTGAGCAGAGATCACACCCCTGCACTCCAGCCAGGGTGACAGAGCAAGACTCCATCTTAAAAAATATATGTATACATATATACATATATATATAAAAATATATACATATATATATGTATATATATATAATGTGAAATGCGCCATGTTGACACTCATAAAAGTTACAGATTTTAGTATAGATTGGATTTTGAATTTTTGGATTTTGGAAGCTCAGTCTGTATTTGAATGTGTATCTATCATACATACATTTCTGTGCATTTGATTTGCTTTTAATATTTGTGTTTCTTTTCTTGTTTTCTTTTGTGTTTGTTATTTAATTTTATCATTTCATCTTTCATCAGTTTATTGTAATCAACCCTCTTTTTTGGTATATCCAAACTTTTATTATTCTTTTCATGGTTAATTTAGAAATTAAAATTTGCATTCTTAATTTTTTAAAGTCTTAAGCTAATTATGGTATTTTTTCTTCTCCCTTGTAAGAAATTTTAAACACATTAACTAGATTTAGTCCATTTTGTATTATATGATAATTAATTTAATTGTTTCTTTGTAAGTCTATAGTATTGGTTTAGAAAGCTAATGTTGCTTTCTGCTTGTTGCTTCTTTGCACTTTATTCCTTTTTTTCATCTCATGCCTTCTTTCTTGAGTTACTTTTAACATCATTCAGATTTTCTTGTAGTAAAATCTGCTGTTAGGAAACTCCCACAAAATTGTCTGCTAATATCTTTATTTTACTCTTAATTAGTTTTTTAAATCAACTGTATCGAAGTACCTCCAGCTGGGCAGCAGTTTAAACAAGAGAAATGGGTTGTCACACAGATCTCAGAGTTAGAGGTCTGAAATCAAAGTGTCTGTAGTGTTGTTTCCTACTGAAGGCTCTGAGGAAAGGATCTCTTCCAGGCCTCTCTCCTGATTTTGTAGGCTACTGTCTTCTTTTTGAGTCTCTTCACACTGTATTCCTTCTATGTGTGTCTGATTCTGTTTTAAAATTTCCCCTTTTATATATTGGATTAGGGCCCATCCTAATAACCTCATTTTAATTTGTTTCTCTCTCTCTGTAAAGACGCTATCTCCAAATAAGAGTAACATTCGGAATTACTGGGGGTTGGGACTCCAACAAATATTTTTCTGGGGGTTACAATTCAAACTTCATCCCCTTATTTAAAAACTGGTATAAAATTCTAAGTGAACGTTTATTTTTCTTTATATTAATGGTGACCATTGACATGTGGCTTTTAATGTTGTATTTAAATGTCAGCTTAAAGAAACGGGGAGCCATTCCTTTGACATGTAACCACTAAGGAAGGTAGCATCCATACTTCTGAGTTTCCACAAGGCTATGAGTCTAACTCCAGCTGGCACCCAGCTCCAAGTTGCAAATACGTGAGTTCTTTATTTTTCATCTGAATTAAGACAGCAAATACAGGTGGCTACTACAATGAGTATGTAAGCTTAAGGTGATCTGTGTGACAAATGGTCTTGTCAAGTCTTCTTAATTAAAAACTCTGTTGTTAATCTTCAGAGCCTGTATGAGATGAGTTGCACCTGCTTGGCTATGTAAAAGGGTAAAATCTCTTTCTGACTTTGTAATGTCCAGAAGATTGCCTGTTATACACATCCAATTGTGGTTTCATGCTTATTCACTAATAAAACTTTTCTTTTCCTGCTTTTAACTTTTTTTTAAATAGAAAGAATAGCCTCTTTCCCTAACTCTATATTCTGTTTCTGTTAATTCCAGTATGAAAGATTATTATTGGTTTATTATAATTTTTATATGCATTTTAATTCAGTGCATTATTTCCTTGTGGCTTAGAAATGTTTTTTTTAACTACATTTAGTACTTTCTTTTGAAAATAATACTTATAAAAATTATTTGAGAATTCTGTGAAAATGAGGTATATTTTTCCAGAATTTCTTTCTCTTATTTCCACTAGGTAATTAGGTGTGTATCAGGAAGAGACATATTAGATTTATGAGTTTTCCCAACAATTATGTGAAAGGAATTTGGGCTGTGAAATAGACATTTTTGTTGTGTAACCTATAACCTCAAAGTGTAGCATATCCCCATGTTTTTGAAAGTCAAGAATTCAGGGACAGTTTATCTGAGTGATACCAGTTTACAGTCTCTCATGATATTGTAGTCAAGATGTTGTCTGGACAACAACGATCTGAAGGCTTGACTGGGGCTAGGGAATCTCCTTACCAGATAGCTCACTCACTTGACTCATTTCTTTTACAAATGTACCTCTGCATAGAGCTGATCTCAAGATAGGATCCAATGTCCCCCAGAGCCAGCAATCCAAGAAAGAGAGATAAAAGAGGAAGAGTCACCTGGGCATGGTGGCTCACACCTGTAATCTCAGCACTTTGGGAAGCCAAGGTGGGCAAATAACCTGAGGTAAGGAGCTCGAGACCAGCCTAGCCAATATGGTGAAACTCCATCTCTACTAAAAATATAAAAAAGTAGCCAAGTGTGGTGGCACTCGCCTGTAATCCCAGTTACTTGGGAGGCTGAGGCAGGAGAATCGCTTGAACCTGGGAGGTGGAGGTTGCAGTGAACTGGGATCCCGCCACTGCACTCATGCCTGGATGACAGAGTGAGACTCCATCTCAAAAAAAAAAGAAAGAAGAATCTTTGATTACATAAAATTTAAAGTCATAAACTGTCATTTCCACTCATTTCTTCTATTGATTACAAGACACTAATTTTAGTCCACAGTCAAGGAAAAGGAAATTAGTCTCCACCTTTTAAAGGGAAACATATCAAATAGTTTGGTGGCATATTTAAAACTACTCCAGGCTGTGAATGCAACTGAGAGCTGGCTAGTCATTTAGCTTGTCAGGTGCACTTGCTTTTTCTTGCTCTGCTGTATACTAAGGCAGATTTTCTCACAATAGTTTAAAAGTGGTGAGTAGTTATGTGGGCTTAATTTTTATTTACATTTACACTGAGAGTATAGTCCCTTGTTATCACTTTTTAGATTCTCCATTTGGTCATAACCTGGGCTTATATTCATATTTTGTTAAACTAGTAAAACTATAGCTCATTCCTAATAGATTGAGAAATATTCTCAGGCAAAAGCAATGTTCCACTTATCTCTGATTTTCTACCTTACTTTCCTTTATCTAACTTGCTTTATCCCAGTAGCTCTTCCATGCTTCCAAAGTAATTCTGTGATTTCAATCATCTTGCATTTTCTTTTAACTTTTTTATTTTTCATTAATTATAGACATATTGGAAGCTGCAAAAATAGTATAATGACACAGAGTTTCCAGGACAAGAGTAAGAACGTCTGTAAATCCATTCGTCTATAACAGCAATGAAAAAAAAACTGGCAAAAGTTAAAAAATTCAACTTTCACAGAACTCTGGAAACTAATAAAAGCTTGCAATAACATGAGAACCATTTATTCAAGAAGAAAATGACTGAGTCTCAGTAAGCACAGCAGGATTTGTGTTATGTTAATTTGACTTACATCTCCCCTCTGCATATAGCGTTGTGGTAGCCTTGAAAATAAAACAAGCAACTTTGCCAGGACGGTGTGGCTATAAAATCCAGCAGCCTTACAGCCCTGGGAGGAAACATCATATTTGGAGCTCCTCATATATTGTTACCTCTAGAGCATTGTCTTTATTTGACCTGCTTCACAGGTCCCTGGAAATGCCCCATTCACATGTACATGTCCTATTTTCTTATATTTATTTTGCTTTTAAAAGATCAATTGTAAATTGTATTGAATTTTAAATTTTAGTTGCCATATGTTTGTTGCTAGTATACAGAAATATGATTCCCTTTTTGTGTACTGATTCTGCAAACTTGAGAAGTCATTTATTATCTCATGGAATTTTTATTGATCCTTAGGTATGCAATCATAATCTCTTCAAATAAAGATAATTTTACTTCTTTCTTTTCAATGTGTGTGCCTTTTGTTTTCTTTTCTTGGTTTATTGTATTGGTTAAGGCTTATAAATCGATGAACAAGAATAGAAACTTGAAATATATACTTATGTCCATGGTTATCTGAGTTTCTACAAATTTTGTGAGAAAATTTTTTAAAAATAAAACTTTTTATTATGATGTTGAGGCACTGGAAAACCACATAGAAAAAATAAGCCTTTATCCCTGCCTTATCCTACACAAAAATTACATTGAGCCATGATCATAATTCTAAACACAAAAATTGAAAGTATAAATTATCTGGGAAAAAAAGTAAGATAATACCTAGCTCATCTTAAGTCAATAAAATATTATCAAAGAGGACACAGAAAGCACTGACTGTAATAGAAATGAAACAATTTGATAAATTAGATCTCATCAAATGTTTTAAACCATATACAAACATGGTAATAAGTAAATGAATATATAAACATTATAAGAGAAACTATTCACAATACATATGTCTGAGAAAGAATTCAAAAATATATAAAAACACTAAAAGCTCATTAATAAGAATATATATTTAAAAATGGCAAACATTTAGGAAGAATGGCTACAAAGGACATATACATAAGGAAAATAATCACATTAAGATGCTCATTATTATTAATTAGGAAATTGAATGTTTAGCCCACAATTAAATAACATTTTATACCCACTAAAATTGCTCCATAATACCAGAGAAATGAATCTTTTTTGAAATCTAAAAAAAAAAAATTAATAATACTTACTTTACCAATATTCCTGATACTACATGAATTAACAAATTTATGATGACAGAAATCAAAACAGCATTTACTTCAGAAGTATATCTAAAAAGGAGGCAGAAGGAAACTTCCTAAGATAAGGAGAATACTTCAGATAATTTATTTTTCATTGATTCACAATAATTGTACATATTTCCAAGGTAAGTGTGATATCAGGGTAATTGCGATATCCGTCACCTCAAATATTTTTCATGTCTTTGTGTTGGAAACATTCTAAATCTTCTCTTCTAGATGTTTTGAAATATTCTATAAATTTTTGTTAACTATAGTCGCCCATCTTTTTTTTTTTTTTTTTTTTTTTT
>CAUYQU010031002.1:0-47863 GCA_963574635.1 Cheracebus regulus | reverse complement strand
TACCCATTTTTAGACTGCATTCTAGCCTGGGCAATAAAACAAGAATCCCATTCTCTCTCCCTCTTTCTCGTCCTCTTTCTTACTCTCTTTCATTCTTTTTTTTCTTTCTTTTGCTGTTTCTTTTTTTCTTTCTCCTTTTCTCTCTTAAAAAAAAAAAAAAAAAAAAGAACATGAATGGGGCAGGAATAACTTCAAAGTTAAAACTCCACCGCACCTTCCCTGGTCGGATTTCCTTCTCTGGAATCCACTTCCACAACAATGTGGGAGTTGTCTTTCCTTCTCTATCGTGCAGATATCCCCTTCGGATTCCCTTCTCATGGCAGAGTAGGAGCTTTCTCTCTCTCTCTCTCTCTCTCTCTCTCTCTCTCTCTCTCTCTCTGTCTCTCTCTCTCTCTCTGCCTAATAAATGGCTTTCTGCTAAACTCTTTGGGTCCGATATTTACTCGAATGGTAAGTTCATCATGCTGCCAGGGCCCTCTTCCCTATTTGTGGGGCAAGGGAGTCCAAGAACCTCAGATTCATCAAATAAGAAGCAGATGGGGAGGGAGCTAAGTGCATGCTCCTCCCAATCAGAGAACTGGGGAAGTCTTCAGGACACCTCTGTGCTCTACCCTGCATCCCACAACGTGGTTACACTACCTTATAATATTTTAAGTAAAAAAATGTGAGAAGATCACAGAAGTGGGAAGGTCATTCTCACCTTCCCATAATCTTTCCCTGAAGCTGATCATAAAAGCTAGAAAGGATTTTCTGACCACCTCCTGAAGCGGATCATAAGATCTTCATCTGGAAAGTGGCCTCCCTCCACCTGGAGGAAGACAGCGTTCTTATCTGTGAAGACACAGGGACACGGAGAAGAACCTTCATGAGAAACAGGCCTTGCTAAGCTCCCCTCAGTTTACTACCATTAGATCATATTTTGTATCCAATCAGACTTCTCCATGACTATCCACTTTTTCATCAGACTTAGCCAAAAAAACCATAGGTTTTCCCCTTTTTTCATATCTTAATTTCCTAATGACAGCAGCAACTATAGAGTAAATGATTACAGAGCCGTTACTGTAATTTTAATATAGTTATTTTAACAGCTTCTTTCCAGAAACCTAATAATTGTAGTGACATGAAATCCTTTTGGGTGATTGACAGTGCTTCCTTCTTTGATTCATTGTATTGTTAATTGTTAGTAATGATTTTTCCTGCAAGCTGGAAAAAAAAGAACAAAGACCTCAAACTCAACATAAATAACCAGGGAATATTTATATTTTCCTATAAGTAGAAATCTTAAAAATCAGTTTTAGATTGTACAATTCAGAAGGTCAACAAAATTTCATGAGGAAGGCAGTTTCAATCATTAGCTCTGCTGAACTGAACATATTCACTTCCCTGTGGTCACGAAATGGCTGTTCCGTTTTACAACATGTGCCTCCTCTTTCCCTGTACGTTGCTATGCTGGGAATCACATCCCAACATAGCGATGTACAGAGAAAGAGGAGGCACATGTTGTAGGCCTATGCCTATACCCGCTCCTGCTGAGGGTGATATGGTTTGGCTATGCGTCCCCACCCAAATATCATGTTCAATTGTGATCCTGAGTGTTGTAAGTGGGACCTGGTGGAAGGTGACTCGATTATGGAGGCAGATTTCCCCTTGCTGTTGTCATGGAGTCCTCATGAGATCCGGTTGTTTAAAAGTGTGTAGCACTTCCCCGTTTCTTTCTCTTTCTTTGTTTCTTTCTTTCTCTCTCTCTCTCTCTCTTTGAGATGGAGCCTTAGTCTGTCACCAGGCTGGAGTAGTGGTGTGATCTTGGCTCACTGCAACATCCGCCTCCTGGGTTCACGTGATTCCCCTGCGTCAGCCTCCTGAGTAGATGGGACTACAGGCGCCCACCACCACGCCCGGCTATTTTTTTTGTATTTTAGTAGAAACGGGGTTTCACCATACTGGCAAAGATGGTCTCAATCTCCTGACCTCATCATCTGCCTGCCTTGTCCTCACAAACTGCTGGGATTACAGGCATGAGCCACCGCACCCGACCCCTCTTTGCTTTCTTACTCCTGCTCCAGCCATGTAGGAGATGCCATCTTCCTCTTCACCTTCTGCCATGATTGTAAGTTTTCTGAGGCCTCCCCAGCCATGCTTCCTATACATGCTATGCCACAGTGAGCCATTTAAACCTCTTTTCTATATAAATTACCCAGTTTCAGGTAGTTCTTCATAGCAGTGTGAGAACGGACTAATGCAGAGGGGAATGGGACAATCATGAGTAGTTTATTCTAATAATGTGTCACTGACTGCCTGTGGCTGGGGCTGGTGCCTCACCCTCTACTCCACTGCAGCACCCAGCTCTGCTGAAGAAATAAGGTGTCTGCTGGAAAAGAGGAAGAGTTGTAAAGAGCTGGTGTCTGCTGCATCCAACAACAGTAGCATGCTTTCTTGATGTTCAGCACTCTACATGGCAACACGCCCACCCTGCCCACCATCCCACTCCCAAAAAGTTCATCCTGCAAACTATGAAGGTTCCCTTTCTGAAGATATGCTTTGATACAGACTCCATGAGGTACTGTGCCAAGGGTACAAAAGGATCACATAACATTCATTCATTCATTAAACAATCATATATTATACAATTGTTGTCACAGGTTCTGTAATAATGCTGAGGTCCTTGGCTTCAGATAGTTCATGAACTAAAGTGGAGGATAGGCATAGAAATTGTCTTAGTCTGTTCTGGCTGCCATAACAAAATGCCATAAATGTGGTTCCTTACAAATAGTGGAAATTTTTTTCTCTCACTTCTGGAGGCTGAAAAGTCCAAGGTCAAGGCACCAGTAGATTCAATGTCTGGTGAATGCCTGCTTTGTGGTTCAGAGATAAAGCCTTCTAGTTGTGTCGCAGAAGGCACAAACTCCCTTGGGCCTACAGTATAAAGGCACTAATCCCATTTGTGAGGGCTCCAGCCTCATGACCTAATCCCCTCCCCAAAGCCCCTCCTCCTAATGTGGTTACCTTGGGTACCAGGATTTCAGCATATGAATTTGGCAGGGAAACAAACATTCAGAAACAAATAATGATTTTGTTTTACCAATTATTATTAATAACATAACCATAAATTTTTATGAAATAATAATAACCAATGCTTATATAGTGTTTTCATTATTTTACTTTACATAAAATAATGCATTTAATTCTTTCAACAACTCTTAGATAGATAATATTATTATCTCCATGTTACAGAGGAAAAACTGAAGATCATGGGGGAAGGTGTTCTCTTTCCAGGTCCACGAAGGGGCATAGTTTTAAGGGTAAAAATTTCCCAGCGCCATGCCCCCCTCCCATCTCTATCCAGGAGATTTAATGGTTTATGTTTGAATTTCACGGGCGCAGGAAGAAACTAAGAGTCAAATCACCCCAGTGGAAGTTTAAAGGAACTCCTTTCATTGGCCAGAGGAACTTGGGAAGGTGGGAATTTCTCCCAGGATACATTCCCCTGTTCCTTCACCCACACCAGATTTCCAGCTCTCTGGAATCCCCTCCCACAAGGTGGGAGCTCCCTGTCTCCTGTGGGATTTCCCCTCTGGGATCCCCTTCCACACTCTTTGTGGAAGTCTTTCTCCTTCTCCTTTCCTTTTCTTATCTCTACCTAATAAAATCACCTTTCTGCAACACTTCTTGGGTCCAAGATTTACTTTTACAAGTGTACAGCACACCCGCAGTGGTCCCATCACTTATTCATTAAGAGATTGAAGACCAAGAACACATGGCATTCCCTTGGGGGAGCTATGCCTCACCAGCACCCAAGAAAAAAACCCGGTTACAATCAGAGGCATAATCACATGGCCAAAGAAGCATAATAACTTGCCCAAGTTATATCACTTGTAAATAAAACAGCTAAATCTGAATGTAGGTGGTTTGATTGCAAAGTCCAGCATTATTAGCTACTACAGTGTAATCTTTCTTTGCATATAACAAAGCTTTTGTGTCAATCAAGACGGTGGCATAAAATACAGGGAATTGAGGAACCCTAGCACATGAAGTTTAATAAAGAGGCAATGTTCAGTTCATGGAGGTTTTAGTCTGCCTTCCTGAGAATGCAGAAATATTATTCTTCACTCAAAAATCTACTTTTACAGGAAATGATACTTTGAAACCTGCGGTCAAACATATCCAGTCACATCATAGGTCAGCCTTAAGGAGTTAGGCGGTCGCTTGAGCTCCTCTCCAAGTGTGGGCCTGGTGCAACAGTAAGAGAGGGCACAGAGCCAGGGGCAATGCCCATGAAAGGCATCCCGTCTGGGTCACCACTAAATTGTAACTGTAATAGGTCTGTTTTCAAATGCCTGTGGCAAATCAATTTGCAAAGACACCAGGTTACAGTAGAAAAAGACATTTACTTGTATGGTCACTGAATGAGGAGATGGGAGGAAACCTCAAATCTGTCTCCCTGAGGAATTTGGGGCAAGCATTTTTAAAGATTTTGGAGTGGACCAAAATGTGGAATTGTTGATTGGTCAGTGAGTGCAGGGTAAAGTCATGGGACAAGGAGATGAAAAAATGATTCTCATGCTGCTTTGGTTCTCTGGGGGCATCACTGGAATCCAGGTCTTTAAAACATCTTAAGCCATTGAGAGCTTAACAAGGGTCCTTGTTCCAGATGAGAGCACCTTATCCAAAAGGCACTGTGACTCACAGTCAGCCTAGTCTTTAGAAGGAAACTTACAAAATTTTAAGAAAGACACTCCAAAATGTGAGATTTCCTGTGAAGTAGAATGGGTCAGTGACCCCCTAGGCCAGTATTTGCCAGGATAGAAGTGTGTTATTGACTACAGCAATTAGCAGTGAAGTCATGGGAATGAATTCAATCTTTGGGGAAAAAAGTGAAAATAAGTGCTCTAAGGCAATTCTGCCTCAGCCTCCAGAGCAGCTGAGACTACAGGCATGCACCACCATGCCCAGGTAATTTTTGTATTTTTAGTAGAGATCACCATGTTGGCCAGGATGGTCTCAATCTCTTGACCTCACCACCCACCTCAGCTTCCCAAAGTCACTCATCTTACTATTTATTACAAAAGTGACAAGAAATGTTGCTCTAGTAGGGTAAATAGAAAAAAATGCCATGGAAGTTTGAGTTGCTAGAAGTAAAAACTTTCTTATCATCTGTTATATTATACTTTATCAATAGTTGTCTATTTACCTATTATCTCAGATAATGTCAGAAGTTATGAAATTCATTTCATTTAAACCAACTTTCTCTCACTCAGACTCCAATGAATAAGGTCGAAGGCTCTGATAGGTGGAACATAGCATAGGTCTAAGTCCTCTCCAGGAAGTCTGGCTTCTTCACCCATTATCTTACTCAATTTGAGATTATATATTGAGGTAGAGATTACATATTGATAATAATGGCATGATAATGGCTTAGTCAGCTCTGACTGCCATAACAAAATATCATGGACTGAATGGCTTAAGCAATAGGAGTATATTCTTACAGTTTCGGAGACTGAAAGTCCAAGATCAAAGTGTCATCAGGGTCAGTTTCTGCTGAAGGACTTCCCTTCGGGGTGTAGGTGGCCACCTTCTCACTCTGTCCCCACATGATCTTTTCTGTCTCTTTTTCTATTCTTACTACTGGTCTCATCACAAGAGCCCTATCCTCATGACTTCAGCTAACTGTAATTACCTCCCAAAGACCTCACTTCCAAATGCTAGCACATTGGGGCTTAGGGCTTCAACATATAAATGTTCAAGGGACACAAACCTTCTGTCTATAGTAAATGGATAATGTTATATGTTGACTTTGCTGGACCATGGTGCCCCAATATTTGTCAAACGTTATTCTGGATGTTTCTGTGAAAGTCTTTCTCAGATGATAGCAACATTTAAATCATTGGACTTAGAGTTCAGTAGATTACCCTCCATAATGTGGGTAGGCCTCATCCAATCAGCTGAAGGCTTAAGGGAGCAAAGGCTGTCCTTCTCCAAGCAAAAAAAGAATTCTGCCAGCAGGCTGAGTTTGGACTCCAACTGCACTTTTTCAAAGGCCTCTATCCTGGGCTACCCTGCAGATTTTTGACTTGCCAAGTTTCACAATTGTGTGAGCCAATTTTTAAAAATCTCTCTCTCATGCACACACATATGAAAATATTGTCGATTCCGTTTATCTGGGGAATTCTGACTAATAAAAATAGCTAATATTTGTTGAGCATTTGTCATGTAACAATTACTTTTCTAATTATCTTACAAGTACTACCTCATTTAATTCTTATAGCAACCAAGAGGTGGTTAGATAGGGGTTAATAGCCAGCTCCACTTTACAGAAGAGGAAAAGAAGGCATTCCCAGATTAATTGGCCAAAATTGCACTGATTGTGGCAAATTTTATGTGTAATCTAAGGCAGTCTGGTATTAAAGTCCATACACATAATCACTGTTTCATCATTTGCAAAAATACAGGTTATCAAAGGAGACATATTATCAAATCTTTCTAAAATGGACACTGGTCAAGTAGAGTAATTTTCATATTAAAATTAGAAAATGTCAATTTGGGAAAATATTTATGTTTGTTAAGTAAGTAATAGGAAAATGAGGTTTTGTACTGATAATGCAATCAGCCTCATTCAAGACCTGAAAGTTCAGAGCCTGAATTGAGTTGATTACAAGAAAGACTCACAACACTCATAAAACAATCAAATAACTCCATTTCTCGTAGATGTTTTCTTATTTAACTGAACTGTAAGTGACATCTTCAGGGCAGATGACATTTCAAATTATTATTTTTTTTCTTGCTTATGCCTCCTTGAATCGTGTTGTAGGCCAGCAAATGGTTCTCCATAATACTGAAAGAGTAAGTGACCTTATTTTAAGCTTTGACCTTGCCTGCAATGTCTTCCCTGTTGATTTGTTAACTGTGAGTGTGGTGTATTGTTTCAGTATAGCAAGGTCTTTGAAGCTTCACTTTTTTGACAATACCTCCGTCCCTAATGATTTCAAGCTGTTCAAATAACTGCTTTGAAATCCAGGCAGGAGCCAAATGCTTATAGTAAAGCTGATTTAAAACAAGTCTGAAATAATTCTTACATTTAGGGGACTAAGGGTGCTAGAAATAAATGAACAGAGCATACTCCTTCAAAATCTCCTCCCTGCTTGATCACTCAGAAATGGGTTTGCTTTTCATTATATACAGGAAGAAAACAACACAGACTTCTGATATTTATAACAAAGCAATAGATGTAATACATGCTTTACCAGGATTTAAAAGCAGAGCAAATGAAATTTTATAATATGCAAACTGTTTCAGGGCAAACATGATGTCAGCAAAGTGATGAAATCATTTTTATTTGTATTGATTTTTTTTCTTCATATGTAGTGAAGCCTAGAAGGCAATATATTTATTTCTTTAAAAGATGCAATAAAATCAGAATTTAATTTGTGTAGACAGTCTTAAACATATTGGGGCAATAGGGAGATCACTGTCATATTATTTTTATTTAATACTTACTAAATAACAACTATGTCTAATAAATGCCTTCAAAGCAGATTTGCCAGTGCCTAGATTTTGTTATTAGAACCCATCAATTAGGGTCATTTGTTACAAGAAGATAACTTTTCTATCAGTTCTATAATCTAGACACTATTTCTTATACAGGTATCTGTAGCAGTACATAAATAACATTATGCCCTACCCATAGTGGGTGTTCAATAAATATTCCCTAAATGCATGACATTAGATAAAATCAAGAACATACTTTCTTTTAAAGCCATAAACCAGAAGGTGCTCACATTAGAAATATGTAAAATTAGAAGCAGAAAAAAAATTTAAAAAAAAAACATTTAAAAAATAACAAATGTTCATCATTAATCTCTAAATGAAGTATCTAAGATTATTCAGAATTACTTTCCCTTAAGTTCACCAATTAATTGTAGGAAAGGGCAGGATAGAATTATAATTGGTTAATTGTCATGGAGAAAAGTTTACTCATGAGAGGGAGAAGTAAAAGATTTAAGGAAGATGTGAGAAAGAAGAATGCATGAATTAATGGAGATATATATGCTGCAAGCAATGGTAGCATATAAAGGGTGTACTAGTGTCGTATTGCTGCTGTAACAAATTATAGCAACTTAGTGCTTAAAACAAAATAGAATTTGTTATCTCACAGTTTTGTAGATCTGAAATCTGAAGGTGGTATATCCGAGCTAAAATCAGCAAGGCGGCATTTTTTCCAGAGGCTGTTCTTTGCCTTTTTCAGCTTTGGAGGCTGTCCACATTTTTGGCACATGACCCCCTCGCATATGCAAAGCTATCAATGGCTTGGAGTTTGCAACCTAAATAAAAGACAAATAATACTTTTTAACTGGTAGAACTCTCACAGGTTATCTGACAGTAGCACTGAAGTTATGTTTCTAAAGGAAAGGGGGATTTGGGCACCCAGTTCTGTCTGTTTCATCTGTTTATCTTCTGTCTCTTCTATCTAAAGTTCTGTCACATAATAGGTATGCAATAAATAGTTCTGGAATGATGACTTGATGAGAATAAAGCCTTTTCTTTTGGACCACAGATAGGTAGAATATGACTAGATGTCTCCAGGTAACCAGATTCTCCAACATATTATGAGTGCTTGCCTGAAGCCGGAAAGGTAGAAACCAACTGTCTTAGTCCATCTGGACTGCTATAACAAAATACCATAAATTAGGTAACTTGTAAACATCAGAAGTTTGTTTCTCACCATTCTGGGGCTGGAAAGCCTAAGACCAATGCAGATTCCACATCTGGTGAAGTCTAATTTTTGGCTCACAGATGACACCTTCTTGCTGTGTCATCTATGCTGTGAAGGATTTTTCTCAAGCCCTGTCCCAGGCCTTTTTATAAGGGTGTTAATCTCATTCATAAGGTCTCTGCCCCCATGACCTAATCATTTCCCAAATATCTTATCTACTAATTCGGTCACCTTGGGAGTTAGGATTTCGACATGTGAATTTGCAGGTGACACAGTCAGACCATAGCACCATTGTTTTGTTCAAGAGAAGCTGACCAAAAAGATGTGTCAAGAAAAAGATAACCTTGTCTTGGTCTCCACATACTATGACTTGAAATTTTGTTTCCTCCCAAATAATATACATTGAAACCTAACCCTTCAAAGTGATAATATTAAGAGGAGAGGCTTGGGAAGGTGATTGGGTCACAAACTGGATTAGTGTTTTTCTAAAAGAGGCCCGAGACAGTTTGTTCTCCCCTTCTGCCATATGAGGACACATAGAAGGTGTCATCTATGAGGAAGGAGCCCTCAGCAGACACCTAATCTTCTGAAAGCTTAAACTTAGGCTTCCTAGCCCCCAGATCTGTTAGAAATAAATTCCTATTGTTTATAAATTACCCAGTTTAAAATATTTTGTTATGGCAGCTTGAACGTCCTGAGACTCTGGCTTTAAGCTTCTCTGAAATCAGCCAGATTTCAGAGCTCTCAACTACCAAATTCAATGTACCAGTAAGTTATATTTTGTGCCTATATTTGTTGAGTTTTTGTCTTTTATAACAGAGTCTTGGTAATATATCCATCATTACCCTATCACGTCTCTTTCCTCCTTCTGAAATTAGCTCTAGTTTTCTGTTTCACTATGTTAAGAATACACAGACACTTGTCAGAAATAAACCTAGTTTTTTCCTCCTTATGTGATTACTGAACATTTTAATAAATATTAAATATAAGAAAAAGAAAAGGGGAAGTCTATGCCCTCTTATTTTATCCTTACAAGCTTTGTCGAATGCCCTGAACATGTAGGAATGTGCTAATTTGTATGGCTGCCACTGCAGTATATAATGGTGATTTAAAATGAGACAGGGAAAAACCTGGATGAGATCCAAGTTCAAATTTCAGAAGAGGGACTGCTTGAAATTAAATCCAAGCCTAAGTGTCTCTTAGACTTTAATTATGCTTCTTGGTGAAAAGCACCTGAATGTTTTCAGACCCCAATCAGTCATATGCTAGTCATGTCCATGCAAAAAAAAATTTAAAAAATTGAATGTTATTCTTGATAATATAATAAACTTTGTATTCTCTAAATATTATATTCTTGAAAATATAATAAACTTTATATTTTCTAAATCCCCCTGTAAATGTGTCAGCACTTCAGCTTCTACTCTCTTTGTTTTTTCATCACCCCCAAACACCAAGGTCAATAAAACATTTGGAAGAAATGAATATGCTGTATATATCCAGAGATATACTGTATGCATCTGAACAACAGCCTTGTAGTGCACCATTTTATTGAACTCTTATTTCATTTCAAAAGCTGAGAGGAAAAGAGAACCACCACAGATCTATCAAGTATGCAGGCTTTAATATTTACTTTAGCCATAAACAGCAAGTGACATGATGAGGGCTTACTACTACAGTAGAAACTCGGGTTGTCAGTACCAGAAAATGAAATTTTTATTTATGGAAGTTGTAAGCTCTAGAAATGATATGTATTATTTTTCTGTTCTTGCTGATTTATAGATTAAATGAATTAGTAGTCACTAAGTTGCAGCTTCATTTTTTTTTCTCCTTAGAAACCAAGATTTTAAAGATGTTTAGCTAAAAAGTTTTTCAAAAGACAAGACATAAACTGAACAAGTGCCTAAAATCTTTTAGAAAAAATAATGGAATTATGAAGATTATAGACTTACCAAGAAGTATCGCTATTATGCATTGGTTTCCAGAAGATAGATGACATTAAATAGTCCTTTTTCATGCATAATATGTGACATAAATGTATTTTCTTTGTGGAAATAGAAGATTGGCATCCATTTTATGAGTCTCTGGAATTGAAAAGAATATTTCTAGGTTACAATGCCTATATTATCCCCATTTTTAAACAGACAATTTTAACTTTAATTTAGTATCCATCTTCTTTAAATGAGAGAATAAGAGACAAAGCCATAAACATACTCTGGTTTTTTTACTTTGAAGTTCTTTTTATTGAACCATTCTGGCTCTGTATCTTATTTGTACAAAATAAACACCTAAAGCCATTTTAACTAATAAACATGGTTGAGAAACACTAGGAGAAATTATGTTCATACTTGTTCAAGTTATAAATTTTAGTGTATTTGTGGGTTTCCTTATCTAATGTTTCTTAGCAATGCCATTTGAAGATGATGTATTTTTTTCTCTCACTTAATTTCTTAATGAGAGAGCAGGGTAGGGAGCTTCTCCTATATGCTAGGCATTGTTAAAAGAATTGGAGATCCGGCGCTGGGTAAGTGAAAGATATTTTTTTTTTCTTCACAAAGTATATGGACTAGAGGAGGTAATAATAAATAAGTAAACAAATAAACAATATGGTCACCAATTATGATAAGTATCATGAAACAAATGACCTGGGAGATTTATCAGAAAGTAAGTAGTTAAGGAATCGACAATGCTAAATGAGATGGAACTGTAAGAGAAATTCTCACTGGATAGGTGACATTAAAGCTCATTCATCTGATGACAGAGTTACTAGGTAGGAAATCTCAATTTAAAAAGCAGAAATCATATTAAACAATCAAGTGGATATTCTCAAGTTGAAAAATACAATAACCAAAATAGAAAATATACCACATGGGCTTAATAGTAGATTTAAGACAGCAAAGAATCGACTCAAAAATAAGTCTATAGAGCCAGCAAATGCTCCAAGAGCCACAAAACAGGACAATAGAGCTAGGGAATGACAAAAGCACATCACATTGATAGTACAATCATCTGATCATGCCAAACAGATCATGGAGAAGGTGACTATGACAGTAATGCAAGAAGCTACTAAAGTGAGAGTGACCCCACTTTAAAATCCACTTGTTCTGGATTCCTATTTATTAAGGCATTTTAAATAAGTGAAAAACCTGCTTCACATACAGTATTTTTCAGCAGTGCACAGTTGAAGATACTGCACTTATGAAAACTTTTATCTATTCCATGAATGAACAGTGCAAAACAGGAATGAGCTGAGATAATTTTTATATTTCAAAAAGTCATAGATCCAGTGACAGGAAAACTCTGTACGAATTACCAACCTGGAGAGTTCAGTCAGTTTGGGAACTATCTAGCTAAACTAAAATCTGGAAGCACTCAAAATCTTTTCAACACCGTGACAGAGGGTAAGAAGGAGTCAAAGAATATTTAGTTTTTCTTTATATGTATTATTTTATTTTTTACTTAGAGATACAGGGTCTTGCTCTGTTGCTGGAGCTGGAGTACAGTGGAGTGATCATAGCTCCCATAGCCTCAAACTGCTGGGCTCAAGCTATCCTCCTTCCCCACTACCTGAGAATACAGGCATGCACCACTATGCCCCATGTCCAGCTAATTTTTGTATTATTTGTACAGACAGGGTCTCGCTATGTTGCTCAGGCTGATTTTGAAATGCTGGCCTCAAGCAACCCTCCCACCTCAGCCTCCCAAAGCATGGAGATTACAGAGCAAGCCATCACGCCTTGCCCTTTTATTAACATTTTATTTTTAATTAATGCCTAATAATGGTACATCTTTATGGAGAACAATTTAATGCTTCAATATATGGATACATGTATATTGATGACTAAATCTGGTTCATTAACATTTTCATCACCTCAAACATTTATCAGTTCTTTGTGGTGAGAACAAATTCCTCTAGTCAAGCTTTTGAAATATACAATATATTATTGTTAACTACAGTCATCTCTAAGATCAGAACCTATAACGGTGTACTGTTTGTCCAACTTCTTCCCATTCTTCCTCCCTTCTCGTTCCTCAGCCTCTGATAACCTACATTCTATTCTCTACTTCAATGAACTCAACTTTTTAAAATTTTGCCTATGAGTGAGACCATGCAGCATTTATTTTTCTGTGCCTGGCTTATTCCACTTAACATAGTATCATCCAGTTTCATCCATATTATTGCAAATGATGGGATTTTTGTAATGGCTCCATGGTATTCCATAATGTATATATACACCACAGTTTCTTTATTCATTCATTGATGGGGACTTAGGTTGATTCCTATCTTGATTATTATGAATAGTGCTGCAATAAACACAGGAGTGCAGATAACTCTTGGATATACTGATTTTATTTCCTTTGGATGTATACCCAGTAATGGAATTGCTGGATCACATGGTAGTTATATTTTAATTTTTTGAGAAAGCTTCATACTGTTTTCCATAATAGTTGTAATAATTTACATTCCCAACAGTGTAAGAGTTTCCTTTTTTCCACATTCATGCCAACACTTATTACCTTTTTACGTTTTTTGTAATAGCTATTCTAATTGGAGTGAAGTGGTATCTTATTATGATTTGGATTTGCATTCCTCCGGAAATTTTTTTTTCTAATTTTCATCACAACCCATTTCTAATTTGTCTGCTGGTATTCATAAAATAGCTATTAAAAAGTAGCGGCAAAACCCACAATTACTTTTGCACCAACCTAATAAAAGTAAATGAAGTGAAAATGCTTTTTTAAAAAAAAAAAGTTTATGATTATATTTCTAGTTTCTTTTTTAGTTAACATACTTTCCTGAGTATATTTAGCAATCTGTTGCATTATTTATAAACTCATTATTTATAAGCCATTATTTACAAGTTCACTAGTTTAGAAGGGCTTTTTCCATTCAAAGGAATTTTTAATTTATCTTAGCACCATTATTTTGACAGAAGAAATATTTTTGATATAATCAAAATATAAGACCACATTAATTAATATTTATTTTTGATGGCATATAGTCAAAATTAGTTCATTTTTTATCACTAATACCAAAGGGAAATGTTCGATATCCATGTGATCAGATTTTATCATATTTAACTGTATCAATAAAAAACGTTTAATGCAGAAAATACAAATTTAAAGTTTTGCATTATTTCTTTTATATCCTAGGTCCTATGCTAGATTAAATAGGCATGTGTTCTTAAAATATGACACAGGTATGAGGTTATAGGACTTCTCACTTGTGCATTTGAAATGGGGAATTCCAGTTTTACTGCTCATTAATGAACCATGATAATTTAGATTTTCACTTAAGGAAACGTTGAGCTATATATCTCAGTTTTCTTGCACCCAGAAAGAGCCTTGGAACATATTTCACTCTCAACTAATATTTGTATTATACAAGCACAGGTTTCAGTGATGACCACAGCTCATCTTCTCAGGGCTCACAGTCTAGTGGGGGAAGTATGCACAGGAGCTTTCATGGTTAACATAGGAACGCATGGATGAAGGAAAGATTAAGGTATTATGCCAGAGAGATGAGATGATGCAAGAACTGAATCCTAAAGAAAGGTCCCCAAGCTAGTAGATGAAAGACGTAGAAATGGTCTTTTAGGGAAGGTAAAGTCCTCAGAGTGCAAGAGAAGGGAGCATGACCAGTGGGTCTGGAAGCAGGTGAGGATTGTTGCAACAATTTGAACAGGGGTAAAACCAAGGTAGAGAAATAGACAATAGCTATATCGTAAATAATGGTAGATTATTTGAAGTTTTTGAAGAAAATATAATTAGATTTGCATTTCAATACAAGTAAAGCATAATTGTAGAGAATGGACTGGAAGAGGACATATTATGGGTAGAAAGCAGAGACCTATTCAAAGACTGGTCCTAAGAGCCAAACTGAGATAAACAGGGAAGATGAAAAGAAGTTGGATAGAAGGTATTCCAAAGTGGAATTCTCAGGGCTAGGTGCCATGGTAGATGCTGAAAAGGAAAGCATCTGAGAGAGTATCTAGGTTTTTGGCATATGGATATAGGTGGTACCAGTTAAAATGGGAGGGTTCATGGAGAGTACTCTAGAGGATGGCTCCTATTATCAGCAGCTCTGTGATAGAGTCCAAGCCATCTTTCAAAGCTCAAATATTTTGAATTTTAATATGTACTCTGAATGAACTATATTATTATTTATTATACAAAAAATTTGAAAAAATAGATCAATAAAAATTATCCACTCTGAAGAACAGAGAAAATACAACTGGAGCCTCAGAGACATTAAACATAACATCACAAGTGTAACAGGGGAATCACAAAAGACAACAAGAAAGGAGGTGAAATCATTTAAGAAAATAATGATTGGAAATGTTCACTTTGATGGAAAACACGTGTGTATAGAACAAAATGCTCAATTAACTCTAAAAGGGATAAACCCAAAGAGTTGTACACCTAGTCAAAGTGTTGAAAGATAAACAGAAAATCTTGAGAGCAGCAAAAGAAAAATACTCATCACATTCAGAAAAACAGCATCCCACTTTTCTTTAGAAAAAATTGAGACCAGCAAGTCAGAAGATGAATCATTCAGAGTTCTGAAAGAAGGGAAAAAAAACTGTAAACCATGAGTTAGAGATCTAAAAAAAAAATCTCCCAAAATAAAAAAAGAAATAAAGATATTTCCAGATAAATAAAAGCAGAAATTTTTCTTGTATGGTACTGCTTTAACAAAAAGTGTTCATATAAGGTCTTCATATGTAACAGTAATGATGCCAGAGTGTAAATTGAGTTCATAGGAAAAAACGAACGTCTTAAAAAAGAGTAAATATGCACATAAATTTAAAACACTGCATATATATATTTTTTCCCTTCTCTTAGTTTCTTTAAAGGGCATAGGTTGAGCAAAGCAACTGTAACATTATATTTTGGAGGTTATAATACAGATAAATTATATATACATATATACATATGTATGTGTGTATATATATAAATGTATGTAATTAATACCACAAGGAAAAAGAAGAATTGTAACTTTATTGGAGCAAAGTTTCTATATTTACCAGAATTAAATTTTTATTAACCCAAAATTTATTTTGATAAGTTAAAATGTATATTGTAATCCTTGAACAAACACTAAGAAAATAATTAATTTTAAAAAGGAAGAATAAATAAAAGTATCTTAAAATCACCAGAGGATAAAATCACCCTAGAGAATATTTTGATACAACTTAATTCAACAAAGGACAATTCAATGCAGAAAGGGCAGTGTATTCAAAAATTCTAATTCTCCCAGTATCATTTTTTTCTTCAATTTTTAAAAAAAATTTGTTTTCTATTTATGCATTAATTGAGGTAAACATCTAAGTGTATTTTTCCCCTTGCCTCAAATTTTGCATAAATATTAACTCAAAGTGTGTCACTGACATACAATTAGGAGTTAAAACTATAAAACTTCTAAAAGAAAGTTTAGGAGAAAATTTTGTTTGGGTACTAGGCTTAGTACCTGGATGACAAAATAGTTATTATTTTTATATACACAGAGATGGGGAAGACTGGTGAAGGAAGAGGTTGGATTTGGAGCCGAGGAGAAAGTAGTTTCTTTTGGACAATTTTCAGAGGCTGTGAATCATCCAGGTGTTCAGGAATTAGACATCAAGAAAAGATTTAAAGTCTCAAGCATTGAAGCTTTGGTACCATGTGGGAATCTACAGTAGATACATACAGGGTGGAAGTAACCAACTGTGCCAAATGTCACCGGGAGACTGCATGGGATGAAGACAGAAGAATGTATTTTGGATTTGACAACATGAAGTAACAACATGTTACTGACATTAATTAGAGCCACTACAATGGAATAATTATCAAAAAAAGTGGATTTAAGAGTAATGAGTGAATAAAAGGAGAGATGTGGGCTTTCACAACTCTTGAGAGAAACACTATTCTCAAAAGGAACAAATCAATAAGGTGGTAGTGGAAAAATAATTAAAGGACATATAATTTTTATGACTGCAAGTTTTTTTAACGTGAGTTACTAGAACATGTTTTTAGAGGATTATGAGAAGAGTGAAGGGGAGGGAGGAAGGGATGGGGAAAGAAACAAAGAGAAAGAGATACAGAGAGGGAGAGAGTGATGGTGACACAGAGGAGAGATAAATGACAGGAGCAAAATTGTCCATTGCTCCTTGTTGCTCTCAGTGAGGTGTTTTTCATTCGAGGTATCTTAAATAATAGCTGAAGACTACTGTTCATTAGGATTTAAATAACATTTAATTGGACATCATTTCTGAAGACCTCTCTATTAGTTTTTCTTTTCACACTACTGATAAAGACATACTCAAGACTGGGTAATTCATAAAAGAAAAAAAAAAAAGAGGTCTGATGGACTCACAGTTCCATGTGGCTGGGGAGGCCTCACAATCACGGCAGAAGGTGAAAGGCACATCTTACATGGCAGCAGGCAAAAGAAAAAATAAGAGCCAAGCAAAAGGGGAACCCCTTATAAAATCATCAGATCTTGTGACTTACTCACTACCACAAGAACAACAGTATGGAGAAAACCGCCCCCATGAATCAATTAGCTCCTACCATGTCCCTCCCACAACATGTGAGAATTATAGGAGTTAAATTTAAGACAGCATTTGGGTAGGCGCACAGCCCAATCATATCAACCTCCCAATATCTCCTGAGGATGGGAATAGTGTAGAAAAGGAAAATTATGGGCTTTTTCCTAGTTACATCTTTTCCTGTATTTAGGTTTAACAGATTAAGTATTTGGTCATCTCCTCTTTCTATGCTCACTGTATTGCCTAAGTCAAGAAGCTCAGCATTCATTTTTGTGATTTACACAAGCACACACACGAACAAACATACAAACAAATGCATTTGGGTTAGCAACAGATTTTTCTGAAAATCTGACAGTGAGAGAACATTGAAACAACTTAAAATTGACATAGGTCTTTCTAAATGCTTCCTTTATTTTTCTCCTCTGTTCTCATTTCTGCTTTTCATTATTACAAGTGAGAGCAGTACTGCTAATTTCTTATCTATTTCATTATTTCTTTCCAGCCAATGCTCACAGGTACTCATTTTCCAATTCTAATTGTTTTGCCATGATGTTTTACTAAATAAAACATTTCCTTCCATAATAAAGTTATAATAGTCTCTGTAAAGATAACTTTTTTAGCCCTCCACAAAAATCTTTATTCCCTTTTCTAGCCATAGCCAGTATATCTTCCCACTCTTGTGCAAAGTAATTAATCCCAAATATATTTGGTATTAGTAAATCACTACAATAGTTTCTGTAAGAGAAACTTTTGAAGACTAGCCAAAATCTTCAGTCTGGGTAAAAATGCAGGTGTGTGTTAACAGCTATTACTATAAATTGGAACACCTGTTAAGAAGTCTGTATTCCAGCTTTCTCTTCCATTCCAGATGCAATTTGATGTCTTCACTTACTCAGTAAATAATGCCAGAAAACATTACATGAAAGGATAAGCCAACATTCACATCTGTTTCCAAGCAGAGTTCTCAAAAACTGCGACTTCCTCCAATTTAACTTTTATGGAAGGACTTCCAGAACACTGAGTAAGTGGTATTTGAGGATTTGATCGAGAAAGCATATGGTGGTTAATATTTCTGGGTATTATATTTTCTTTTCCTTTTCCCTTCTTATTGATATATCTCACAATTTAAAGGCAAATTTATACATACTATTGATTTATGTATTGCTTGGTACAAGCATGTTATTGAAGTATAACCTTATTTTTAGTTGTTTTATGTTTCATGAAAAATCCTCATTTTTTTCCTTCTTTCCTGTGAAATTCATGAGTGTTTGGGAGAAAGAAATTTCAATATAAACCATTTTTATGTGCCTGTTTTTGATTCACATTTTGTTTACAAGTAGAGTAATTCATATATTTATAAAGGCATCTTAAAAGGTGATTAAAATCAAAATGACACATAGTTTCATAAAGTATATAGTATGTTAAATCTGAAGTTTTCCCTAAAGAAAACTGAACATAAAGCTAAAAAGAAATATTCTTGAATAAAGATGCTCTTGTTTGGCCAGGTGCCGTGGCTCACGCCTATAATCCCAGCACTTTGGGAAGCCGAGGTCGGGAGTTCAAGACCAACCTGGCCAGCATGGTGAAACCCTGTTTCTACTAAAAATACAAAAATTAGCTGGGCGTGGTGGCAGGCGCCTGTAATCCCAGCTACTCAGGACGCTGAGGCAGGAGAATCACTTGAACTTGGGGGCAGAGATTGCAGTGAACTGAGATCGCGCCATTGCACTCTCCGGCCTGGGGCAACAGAACACTCCATTTCAAAAGAAAAAAAAAAAAAGATGCTCTTGTTAGTAGAAAATAAAAATATGCAACACTGTTATTTATGTAAATATAATTAAGTTTCTGTTTTTATATCTGTTAACATAACACACACCGAAAAATAAGTCTGGGTTGTTTTTCTAAAATTTGGCATATTTGGGATGGTTGCCTTAATACATTAGCTTCATAGTAAAAAAGGAATTTGCATTAGGAGTCTTTAGTTGACTTTACAACTTTTTCTTTCTCTTACAGACACAATAAATCATTTAAAAGGCGTTAACAAGCTGATGTTTGAAATGTGCATTTCTTTGAAATTTTTATCTAATTTTATAGTTATATTTCCAAATATTTATTTCAAAGCAATATTTTTTAATGTGCCTGTTATGCCTTGATGATCAATATGCAGAATTATGTGAGCTAAACATTTTTAAATAATTTTTTAAGAGTCCAAAGAGAAAAAGGTAAAGCATTAACAGTTAAAAGGATCAATGAACGGCAAAAGAAATTGATGTCCAATATAAGGACAATTTGGCAGTCAATAGGGAAAGTTAAGCATTCTCAAGATAACCAAGACGAACTGAAAAATGCTAAAAGCAATTGAGCAATAAGAGAAATCATGTCATCTTGCAGAGCCAGTGAAAAACACAGTTCAAGATGTCCAATAGGGTAAGATACCACGCTTGAAGAAAGTTGACACCTAACTACAGGATGAAGGATGCCAGGCCACTGATGATGCAAAACATGTCAGGGGAATTAAGGTGCTTTGGACAGAAAAGCAATGGAGTTTCAAATATGAGCCCAATGGAGTTTGAAATATGAGTTTCAAATATGAGTATCTGCTATGAAATTTAACATCAGCTTAGTATCTGAAAATTTGCCATTTTTACTTTTTCGTGAAGTAAAAATCTTCAAGAATTCTTCTACTTTCTTGAAGTAAAATTCTTGAAGAAGAAATATGGATCTAAATCAGAAGTCTCTTCTGTAAAGGGCCAGATAGTAAATAGTTTAGGATTTATAGAGCATACAAAATCTGCCTTCTCAGTTCTAGCCTTGTTGCATGAAAGCAACCGCAGACAATGCATAAAAGACTGGGCATGGCTGGATTCCAATAAAATGGTATTAATAACAGCCAAATTTGAATTGCATCTATTTTTCACATTCAATGAGATATGATTCTTCTTTGTATTGTTTTTAACCATTTAAAAATGTAAAAGTCATTTTCAGCTCATAGCCATACAACCACCAATGGTGGGCTACATTTGACCTGTAGACTACAGTTTTCTCAGGCCTGGAATAATCATACATATTGTTTTGATAAAAAGGTCACATTGGGTTCAGCTATTGAGTGTATTGGTTAGCTTTTCCTATATCACAAACCACCACAGAACTTGAATGACTACTAATACAACCACCATTTATTGATTTTGAGGGTAATTTGTACTGGGGTCAGCCAGATTGTTCTTCCGTCCTTGGCCAAGCATGACTATTTTTAATTGAGATTACAATATTATGTCCAAGACTTCATCTAGGAATAGTGATTTATGATGAACTTATGTAAGATAGCTGGGACTCTGGCCTCACATTTTCCCTGGGCTTGCTCACAGGGCAGTCAAAGAGTTCCAGAAGCATGAAACCAAAAACTTCAATACCTCTTAGACCCAGGCTTAGAATATCAGTTCTCTTACAATCTGTTGGTCAAAAGCAAGTCACAAACCCACCCAATTCTAGAGGTGAAGAAAGAGACTATTCCTTGAATGGAGAAATAGCAAAGAATTGTGGCCACTGATACACCCTATCACACTGAGTTTCCAAAGGCATTTAAGTAGTTATCATTGGAGCAACATTTGAAGTTTAGGCACTTAAAATGATGCCATACGTTCTATCACAAAAGATTTTAATGGGATGTAATAAAAAAGATTCAAATGTAACCCCATGTTACTTCATTTATGCTACTGTAACTGAATGCCTGACATTGGGCAATTTATTATGAACAGAAATGTGTTTCTTACAGCTCTGGAGGCTAGAAAGTTCAATATCAGGTTCGGACATCTGGTGAGAGACTTGCATCATTTCATCGTGGAAAGGCAAAGAGAGGGTAAGAGAAAGAGAGAGAGACAGAAGAGGGCCAAACTCATCCCTTTATGAGGAAACTCATTCCTGAGATAACAAACACACTTCCACCATAACAGTATTCATCCACTGATGAGGGTAAGAGCCCTAAACACTTTTTTTTTTTTTTTGGATGGAGTCTTGCACTGTTGCCCAGGCTAGAGTACAATGGCATGATCTTAGCTCACTGCAACCCCTGCCTCCTGGGTTCAAGCAATTCTCCTGCCTCAGCCTCCCAAGTAGCTGGGATTACAGGTGCCTGCCACCACACCCAGCTGATTTTTTTGTATTTTTAGTAGAGATGGGGTTTCACTATTTTGGCCAGGCTGGTCTTGAACTCCTGACTTCTTGATCTGCCTGCCACGCCTTCCCAAAGTGCTGGGATTACAGGCGTGAGCCACTGCACCCAATCTCTAATCACTTCTTAAAGGTCTAATTTTCTTAATACTGTTACAATGGCAAGTAAATTTCAACATGAGTTTGGGTGGAATAAAATTCACATCTTAGTATACTTCAAAACTCAATATCATGGAGTCCTTGTGATGACCCATTTGCTTCTTTCTAGATGGCTTTCTTAAGGTATAATTGATGTGCCATGAACAGTACATATTTAATATGTATAGTTTGATGAGTTTGGATATATGCAAATACCCATCATAACATCACCACAATCAAGGTAATTGGTAATGTCTATCCAACACATCCCTAAAGTTTCCTTGTGTCCCTTTGATTTACTATTTATTTATTTACATTTTGGTAAGAATATTTAATGTGAGATCTCCCCACTCAACAACTTCTGAAAGGCACAATACCACATTTTAAACTATATGTACTACATTGTACAGCACATCTCTATAATTTATTCTTCCAGCATAACTGAAATTTCATTCCCATTGAATAGCTCCCCATTTACCTCACCTCCTCAGACCTCGACAACCACTACTGTGCTCTTCGGTTCTTTGAATTTGACCATTATTTACATCTCATATCAGTGTATTAGCAGCGTTTGTTTTTCTTTGACTGGCTTATTTCACTTAGCATAATGTTCTTCAGTTTTACTAATGTCACAAATGACAGGATGGCCTTCTTTTTAAGGCTGAATAATGTTCTATTGTATGTATATACCACACTTTCTTTATTCATATATCTGATAACAGCTATTTTCCAGATATATAAGGAATGCCTCTAATTTAACAGCAAAAATAATAATAATTCAATTAAAAAGTGGACAAAGGACTTGACAGATATTTCTCCAAAGAAGACATACAAATGACCTATAGGTATTCACAGAGATGCTCAACATCATTAATTACGAGAAAAATGAAAATAAAAAATACTTTGACATATCACTTTATACCTATTAGGATGACTGCTATTTTAAAAAATAAATAGTGAGGATATGGAGAAACTGGAACCCTTGTACACTGTAGGTGGGATTGTAAAATGGTGTTGCAGCAGTGGAAAAGAGTACTGAGGTCCCTAATAAACTAAAAATAGAATTGCCATATCATCCAGCAATCCCTCTTTTGGGTATATGTCTAAAGAATTAAAATTAGAATCTCAAAAGAATATCTGCACTCCCTTGTTCACTGCAATATTACTCAAATAGCTTAGATGTTGGAAATAATTGAGGTATTCATCAACAGATGAATGGATAAAGAAAATATAATTGCGATGGTTTGGTTATGTCCTCATCCAAATCTCATCTTAATTTGTAGCTCCCATAATTCCCATATATTGTAGGATAGACATGATGGGAGGTAACTGAATCAAGGGAGCAGGTCTTTCCCATGCTGTTTTTGTGATAGTGAATAAATCTCATGAGATCTGATGGTTTTATAAACGGAAGTCCCCCTACACAAATTATCTCTCTTGCCTGCCACGATGTAAGATGTGCCTTTAGCCTTTCACCATAATTGTGAGGCCTCCCAGCCATTTGGAACTATGAGTCCATTAAACCTCTTTCTCTTTATAAATAATCCAGTTTTGGGTATGTCTGCATCAGTGGTGTGAAAATGGACTAATACATATAGTATTCAGAGAGATTACAATGAGATATGATTCAGCCATTTGCTTTGATAAGTCTGTAATTCTAAGCTTCAGTTTTGTTATTACCTCTCCTATATTATAAGCTCAGTTCTTCAAGTTAACTGTGCTGATTTATAATTTATCTGCTTTTCTTATGGGAAATTCTGCATTAAATGCTTCAAAACACTGGCAAATATTTTTTATTATCCTAGACAGTAGAATGACAAAAGTTTATACAAATAGATTTATTAAAAATAGAAAAATTAGAATTAACTATATAAATTATAAGAATCAGAGAAAATCATAAGAATACTGACTTTCATTTATTTTTAACATTTTTATTAAATGTTAATACTTGTTAAAATTTGTCCCAACTAATGATAGTATTTACAGGTAGACTTTTCATTTGTTAATTTTTTTTAAAAAAAATCAATATGTCCTTCACATTCAAAAGAATTTTTCCTCATATTCATGTACTTTAGAAATAACTCTGAAGTTCAAGGTATTAATATAAATATGCAAGGTTTTCTTTCTTGTATTTGGAATTTGCATATGAATTCCCAAGATTTGGAGCCAAATATATAGAGAAAATTATTCTTCTACTAAGGAAGGATTTTGAATCTTTTCTCCTCATGATGTAATCACCTGTTGCTGAGTTCAGTACATGGTGTCTGCTAAAAATTTCCTCACTAAAACCATCAGAGGTAATGTAGTTTGTTATCAGTAACTGACAAATTCTTAAAAAGCTATGAGTTTCCCATAAGAAATCATCAACAAGAAAGCTATAAAATCATCTCTAAACTATATATTAAACTCAGAGTATCAAATTATCAAATTATGTCACATCGAGCATTTATGAATTATGTTTTAATTATGCATGGGGTTCAGTTCTCCAGGAAAAAAAATGTATTCTTAGAATGACATTGTTAAGGTTTCTTTTATTTTACTGCTGATATTATTTGAAATGTTGCAAATTTATTTGTACATATGATTACTAAATAGTATTCTAGTAGTCTACTATGGTGCAACATACAAGTCCCTCAGAATAAGTAGTATGTATTTTATCCACAAATCTGCAATTTGGCAAGGCTTGGCAGGGACAGATTGTCTGTTCAATATGGCATCAATCAGGTGGTTTACAGGCTGAGTTTAGAATCAGAATCAACTAGTCTTTACTGTTGACTATGACCTTGGTTGGGGCTGTCACCCAGGTACCTAATAGACCCCAAAGGAAATCCACATTCTGTTCCCTAAGACCTATGACAATGTTAGGTTACATGACAAGGGGGAATTAGGTTATGTATGCAAATACAGTTTCTAATCAGCGGAACTTGAGATAGGGAGATTATCCTGGATTAGCAAATTCGTTAAAACTATGAGTCTTTAAAAATGGAAGGATAGTGTTCCCTTACCACTGCATCCCCTCCAACATCTCCTATTTTTTTATTTTTTGACTACAATCATTCTTGCAGGAGTAAGGTGGTATCACATTGTGGTTTTGATATGCATTTCCCTGATCATTAGTGATGTTGAGCACTTTTTCATATATTTGTTGGGTATTTGTATATCTTCTTTTGAGAATTATCTATTCATGTCCTTGGCTCATTTTTAAATGGGATTGTTTTGTTATTTTTCTTGCTAATTTGTTTGAGTTCCTTGTAGATTGTGGATATTAGTACTTTGTAGGATGTATAGATTGTGATTTTCGCCCACTCTATGGGTATCTACTCTGATGATTGTTTCTTTTGCTGTGCAGAGCTCTTTAATGAAGTCCCACCTATTTAGCATTGTTTTTGTTGCATTTGCTTTTGGATTTCTTTGCCTACACCAATGTCCAGGATTTTTCAGATGTTATCTTCCAGAATTTTCATGGTTTCAGGTCTTAGATTTAAGTCCTTGATCTACCTTGAGTTGATTTTTCTATAAAGTGAGAGATGAGGATCCAGTTTTATTCTTATACATGTGGCTTGCCAGTTCTATTTATTGAATAGGGTGTTCTTTCCTCTCTTTATGTTTTTGTTTGCTTTTTGAAGATCAGTTGGCTGTAATCACTTGGCTTTATTTCTGGGTTCTCTATCCTGTTCCATTGGTCTGTGTGCCTATTTTATACCAGTACCATGCTATTTTGGTGACTATGACCTTATAGTATAGTTTGAAATCAGGTAATGTGATACCTCCAGATTTGTTCTTTTTGCTTTGTCTTGCTTTGGCTATGTGGGCTCTTTTTTTGGTTCCATATGAATATCAGGATTGTCTTTTCTAGTTCTGTAAAGAATGATGGTGGTTTGTTGATGGGAATTGCATTGAATTTGGAGATTGCTTTTGGCAGTATGATCATTTTCACAGTATTGATTCTGCCCATCCATGAGCATGGAATGTGTTCCATTTGTTAGTGTCATCTATGATTTCTCTCAGCAATGTTTTGTAGTTTAATTCTATGAAAAACAGTGTGGAGATTTCTTAAAGAACTAAAAGTAGAACTACCATTTGGTCCAGCAATTTTGCTGCTGGGTATCTACCCAGAGGATAAGAAGTCTTTATACAAAACAGATAATTCACATGCATGTTTACAGCAGTACAACTCTCAACTACAAAAATACTGAACCAGCCCAAATACCCATCAATCAATGAGTGGCTAAAGAAAATGATTTTATATATATATATATATATGTACACACATACACACACACATACATACATACATACACACTAAAATACTATTCAGCCATAAAAAGAAATGAAATAATAGCATTCTCAGCAAGCTGGATGGAATGAGACCATTATTCTAAGTGAAGTAATTCATGAATGGAAAACCAAACATCGTATGTTCTCACTCATAACTGGGAGCTAAGCTTTGAGGATACAAAGGCATAAGAATGATACAATAGACTTTGAGGACCTGGGGTATGGGTGGGAGGGGGTGAAGGATAAAACACTACAAACTGGGTACAGTGTATACTAGTTGGGAGATGGATGGCACCAAAATTTCACAAATCACCACTAAAGAACTTACTCATATAACCAACACTACCTGTTCCTCCAAAAACCTATAGAAATAAACAAATAAAAGTAAAAATAAAATTTTTAAAAGTGGAAGAGTGAAATACAAGATTTAGAGTGATACAGTATGAAAAGGACTTGACCCACTATTAATGGCTTTGAAAATGGAGGAAACGCACCAAAAAACAAGAAATGTGGGAGCCTCCAGAAGCTGGAAAATCAAGGAAACAGATGAAGGACATAGCCCTGCTGACATCTTGATTTTAGCACAGTGAATTGTGTTTCAGACTTCTGACCTACATAACTGTCAGATAGTAAATATGTGCTGTCTTAATTTCTCAAGTTTGTGGTAATTTGTCACAGCAGCAGTGAGGAACAATACAGATACACATGCCCTCTTCATGTGACCTGTCGTTCCTCCCAACACAGTGGATGAGTTCCAAAGGCAATATTTCTGAGATAGAAATAAGTGGAGGTTGTATACGTTTTATGCCCTAGTTTCCAAAAACATACAGCATCACTTCTGTCAATACCCATCAAGGCAGCTATAATGTTACACTGTCTTTGTCCATTTGGACTGCTATTTAAAAAATGCTTTAGACAGGATAATTTATAAACAATAGAAATTTACTTCCCACAGTTTTGGAGGCTTACAAGTCTACAATCAAAGTACCAGCAGATTTACTGTCCAGTGAGGACCTGCCTTCTGATTCATAGACGGCACCTTCTCACCACATCCTCACATGGAGTAAGAGGCGAGAGATCTTTTACAGGCCTTTTTGATAAGAGCACTAATCCCATTCACAAATCCTCCAACCCCATGACCTAATCACCTCCCAAAGGCCTCACCTCTTAATCCACTGCATTGTTGAGACTAGGTCTCAACATTCAAATTTTGGGAGAACACAATCATTCAAACCATAGCATACCTTTATGCTATTTTCTTCTTAATATATTCATTTAAAATACAAAAGGTTATTATTAGGTAAATTAAAGTACATATAATATTTAAAGACAGGAAAGTTATGAAATTGTTGTATAAAAAACTGAAGTCTGTGAAACTTTCTTTTTTTTTTTAAGGCAAAGTCTCCCTCTGTCACCAGGTTGTAGTGCAGTGGTACAATCATGGCTCACTGCAACCTCAACTTCCAACACTCATGCTATCCTCTCACCTCAGCCTCCATAGTAGCAGGTACTACAGGCACATGCCACCATGTCTGGCTAATTTTTTTTTTAAGTTTTTTTTGTAGAGACAGGGGTTATCCCAAGGCAGGATAAGCTATCAAAAAAGTAACCATGTCCTTGGGATGCAACGATCCTGGTGACCATACAGTCAACACAATAAGCCTCAATATCTGCACTGTAGTCCAGCTAATTGCAGCAAAACTATTTCCAGTAAGGAATTTTCTCTGTAGGGAGCATGTGCATTTTGATTTTACCTGTCCTTAGACTACGCTTTTCTCATTATATTAGTAAGAAACATACCCCTGGGTGGAGATTTAAGATGCTAATGAGGCATGTCACGTATAAACCAGAATGCACAGCTAGTGTGCACGTGTGCTGTGCCCAGAGAGCCACCCAGAACATATTTACTAGTAACACCTCTTCCCACCCCCTTATGAATAATCATGTAAGCTCCCATAAAGGGAGCTTCCCTAGTGCCAGTCTCTGCTGTATCATCATTATATGCAGCCAGCCCTGAAATCTCTCTCTCAGGGTGTACTATCTATTCTGCACTTAACTTTCAAAAGATTCTTTCTCCTTTGCAATAAATTATTCCACATTGCACCCCTTTGCTGTTTGTCTTTGGTTTAAATTCTTTTAAAATAAGAAGACAAGAATTGAGGTTTCACATAGCTGTCAACGTTTCTGGCATGTGACTCAGAGGTTTTTCTGCTTCATTGAATTCAGTTTCACTTCACCTGCAGTAAGTACTATGGCAGTCCCAAACTACCTGGTTGACTGTCACTGCTTTCCCCAGTTCTATTTTATTAGGGTTTGTAAGGGGACCCTTTAAATCACTCAGATTCTTTGAGTAAGAAATTGTGATTGCTTTCCATCTGGCTGCTGCATTTGCAATGTTAGTAATCACTTTATTTGGATGGCACGCCCTGGTTATTCAACATTTGGACTCTTTTGCTATTTCTGTCTCACCTTTTGTTTTGCTGCCCTTCCTGAGACTGCACTTGACCAGTACTTATTGGCTATCGTAACCTGTTTGTTAATCATGTTATCTCTTAAAAGATTTTTGTTTACCTCAAGGGATACATTGAACCTACTTTTGCCAACAGTGCCCCCTGTCTCCAGGCTCTATGTGTTCTGAGACTCCTTTGCAAGAGACCACCATGTTGAGCACAGGATGAAAGGCTACATGAATGCAGTCATGCAGCCATTCATCCTGTGCACAACATGAAGTGTAGTCATGCAGACTACACTCAGGCATTCCAAGCATTAGAAATGGGCATCAAAAATGCCAAATTGCTGAGGTAAGGAAAGCCTTGTCAGTGAGACATCTGGGAACCCCAGCTGGCAGCTCAGACCACTTTGGTCAGGCCTGAAGACATCCAGCGCCAGTGAGACCTAGTTGGTACATGGCAAAAGCCCATGACCTCCTAGGGCCTGGGTTTCATGAGGATTCAAGGGGATGCCCTGGACCCATCATGGTCTAGCTTGGCTCATGGGGACACCCATGACCTCCTGGACTTTGGTCTATGTTTCTGTTGTTGGATTCTCTCAGCAACTGGGGAGCCACCTCCTTTACTCTCACTGAAATATCTGTAGGGTGTATTACTAAAAACTAGAATATTCTTAGACTGTCTACATTAAGACATAATAAAAAATGGCCAAAGAATAAAACCCTTGTTTCCATCCTCACCACTTTAGGGCTTAGGGTTTTCTTTTCCACCACCAAGTCTCTCCCTTTCCTCTCATTCTTCTACTTACTTAAACATCTCCAAAACATTTTCCCTCAACCACTGTGAATTTGCTCCCTTCAGCTGACTTCTCGGTTCATCCTGATAGGTGACAAGCAGAGGTGGGAGGCATGCAAAGTCCACACAGAGTAGATCTAGGTCACTGTGGCTCTCCCTGGCAGGAGGCTTGTTAGAGTGGCAGAGGTTAAGCCCAGGCCATGTACTATCTGGAGATCCTCATTTTCCCTACAAATAACAACCATCCTATTATGTTCATGCTTCTTTGCATTTCACCTACAAGTGACCACCATCCTATTATGTATATGCTTTCTTTGCACTTCTTTGCATCTGAATTATGTTCTTCCATGAAAATCTACCTTGCTTTTTGGACCTTTAGTGTTCATAGGCTTTTGTCTGCTTTCTTTATATCTCTGACCCCTAAGTCTGATAACAATATTCCTGAAGGTTTTTTCTGCTGTGTGTGTCAGGGCCCCTCTGCCTTCAACTGGGGTACAGGGAGTTTTGTCTTTACACAGAAAAAAACTTTAATTGCTGGGTCAAACACATTTTCTGCCAAATTCCATTTATGGGACCTAGAAAGCCTAATGAATATAGCCACTTCCACCTTCTAAGATGTTATTTTAAGGCCAAAATTAAACTGTAAATGACACATATGTAAAGCTGGCCATTACTAACCAGAAAAAAAAGATAAATAAATGTTCTATAATTAGCTTTGCTCAACACAGCATGGTGCCAAACAGTACTGCTTTACAATAAGATCTTTTTATAAAAAGAAAGAGAGTGATTGGATGGCCCCAAGGGCCGTTACATTATTCTTCCCTTTCACCAAGCAGCTCTATAATAAGACAAGTTCTTTAAAGACCAATACAAAATATATTATGCCCACGCTATTCAAAAGAGTTTGGGAAAGCTAACATAATTAATGACTATATGAAGAAATATGCCTCCTTAAAATCTAGTCCAGGGCTACTCTTCAAACCTCTCAAGCTTCTACTCCTTCTAGTAATCCTTCCTCACTTGACACACAGTTCTCTGCACCCCTTTTATATAAGTTTGTTCACCAAACACTTCCTAAAGATTCCATTCCCATTTTACCAACTTGCAGTAGGGTAACCTATCGCCCACCTTAAAAAAAAAATTGCTCTATCTCTTTCAGGAAGGTAACAAATAGAGAAACAGACCAAATCCTCTTAGAGATCTACTTCACTACTTCACTACTCAGTCTGTCCCAGAAATTAGGGAAAAGTCGCAAAGTCACAAAAACCTAGTCATGTGTCCTCAAACGCCAAAAAATGAACTACTATATAGCTTTTGAGGTCTTCAATAATGAAGACAGTGAAAAAGGCACATGAAGATCGAAAGTAGGAAAAGAGACACAAAAGACAGGCCCAACTGTTGGCCCTCACTATGGGAAAACTGCCACCTCCAGGTTATCCTGGGTGGAACCCAAATGGCTATGGTCAAATTTATAAAAGGTCTGAACACTGGAGCCAAATAAGTAACAAGAGCCTTCAAGCCTGCAAACCCTATGGAGTCCATCATCGATGAGGCAAAGAAGGGCACTGGAAAAAGCACCAACCCCAACTCCAAAGGGTAGGATGGGACTTCTAATTCTTTATTGCCCCCAGCCAAAGACCAAATAGGCCCAAGGCAAGCAATGGCTCCCATCTGGCAATCTGTCCCAATCACAGCAACAAAGCCTTGGGTGACCCTGGATATGACAGATAAAAATATCACTTTCCTTTTAAACATCGGGGCTGGCTTGTCATTCCTCACTTGCTGCCCTGGACCTTTGTCTGCCAAACACTACACTGTCATCAGTGTTAACAGGAAACCCCAAACTAGTATTGTCACTCTACCCTACAGCTGACCAACTTCCACTGCAATAAAACTTAGAGGTGTGGGGCCTTGGATGCACTTTTCGAAAATTGAAAAAAAAACGTATTGGTTTTAAGTCATCACAGAAACCTACAACACAGACCCCAAGTGAGTCCTGAAAAGCACTGGAGAATCTAAAGCTCTTGTCCAAGAAACAGCAAAGATCCAGAATATCAAACAACTAATATTGCCTCAGCATAAGCTTTATTCAAGGAAACAACTTGCAATGAGACTGTCTTAAAAGAGAAGTAATATTTTGATTTTTCTTTTATTTACTCTCTGCACTTTAGGCACTCTTAACTAGCTTATTAAAATTAATTCAGCCTTTCTGGCTGCACAACTACCAGAAGCTGAAAATATACCAAATCTGGGCCTCAAGAAGACTGGGCCAAGATTACTATACACCTCCTGGAACAAAGTCATTGGCCCACAGTATGAGACTATCTGGGTAAATAAACAATACAAAGAGACTTCCTTGGATCTGCCTATGGCCAGTTGAAACTCTCACTTTTAACTATTAATAATAACTCCACTTTGCCAAAGGAAAAATTGCTTTCTTACCTCACTTTTACCAGGAGCAATTCTCCTTCTGCCTTTACAACAATCATGACAGTTCCACTACTTTCACAGAAAAACTCCAAGAGAGAGTCACCATTACCCAACCTTTGTCACTGTTTCATCTATACTCCTTATAATGGGACCCTAAAAAGGGAACCTTATTTTAAAAAGTTATTGATACCACCCAACTCTATCTTCCTCTAATTAGTTCAGTGACCACCAGATTTTCATTACTTTTACAACTGTAATGCAAAAACACTTTTGCAGCAAAAATTTTACCATCATATGGAATTTGGGGGGGGTTGTCAAGCTTTGCCATCTACAACTCCCTGTGCTATGGAAGGGACAATGGTCCATTGCTTAAATTTTCCCTTATTTAACTTCACATGGGCTAATACATCTCTCTTCCCCATGTACCAACATCACATGATCCACTTCCAAGTAGGACCCCTTGTTTTATTGAGTTTAGTGACATCCTCTTTATTAGGATTAGCAGAGGGAAGCTATGGGAAGCAGAGCCTTGGGAATCCAGTATACGCTGTCTCAAAAAAAAAAAGAATGGTCCTTCAACAAATGTCAGAGTAACTCACTTGAAGTGCAACAACAGCTAGGCTCTCTGGTTGCTGTAGTCCTGCAAACCCAAAGAGCCTTAGATCTTCTCACAGCCAGAAAAGAAGAAACATGTTTGTATCTGAAAAAAAAAAAGAACAAAAAGTGTCATATTTACATCAATCCGTCCAGTTTCTTCCAAGAAAATATTTAAAATATAATTAACCAGGCAGATAAAATTCAATTTTTCAAAACTTCCATGGGAATTTGAAAGCAATAGCTATAGTCTGACTTCTTCCTTTTAATAGTGCCCATTATTTCCACACTTTCAGCTTTAACTTTTGATCCAACTTTGTTTAAAATACTAACTGATTTCTTGCTCTCTCACCTACGGCAACTCCAGGTCTACCTGATAGTTTTGGAAGGCTTCCAACATTTGGCTGCTAATAAGCTATCTCACATTTCACCCACCAGTTCCACAAAAGGCCCACCTCTTTGGAACAGGCAGGAAGAGACTTTAGGGCCCAGGCCAGGCAGGGACAATGTCCCAGTCAGCAGGAAGCAGTTCAAGAAACAACCTAACCTTTCAACCTCTGATATGATTATAAGCCCTAAAATCCCTTAGTGGGGAATTGAGGCAAGACAGGTAGTTGAGGAAGTGACCATGTCCTTGGGATGTGGCAACCGTGGTGACCATACAGCAATATGATACGCCCCAGTATTTGCACTGTAGTCCAGTTCATTCAAGCAAAGCTATCTCCAGTAGGGAAGTTCCCCTGGAGGGAGGATGCGCACTTTGGTTTGACCTGTCCCCATTACAAGAGGGAAGGGATAGCAGGGGATGAGGGGACTTGGGAGGGCTAACATTAGGAGAAATATCTAATGTAGATGATGGGGGAATGGATGCAGCAAACAACCATGGCATGTGTATAGCTATGTAATAAACCTACATGATCTTCACATGTACCCCAGTACTTAGAGTATATATATAAAAGAAAACAATAACAGGCCGGGTGTGGTGGCTCACGCCTGTAATCCAAACACTTCGGAGGCCAAGGTGGGTGGATCACCTGAGGTCAGGAGTTCAAGACTAGCCTGACCGACATGGTGAAATCCCGTCTACATATATATTATATATATATAAAATATGTAATATATATATCAAACCAACAACAAAAAACCCTGGGTGGAGATGCTAATGAGACATGCTATGTATGAACAAGCATGTACAGCTAGTATGAATTTGCCTCCAGAGGGCTACCCAGAACACGCTTACTAGTAACATGTTTCCACCCCCTTATGAATAATCATGTAAGGCTCCCATAGACGGAGTCTCCCTAGTGTCAGTTTCTGCTGTCTCGTCTCTATGAGCAGCCCGCCCTGAATCCTCTCTCAGGGTGTACTGTCTATGCTGCACCTAACTTTCAAAAGATTATTTATCCTCTGCAAAAAATTCTCCCATTGCTGTGTATCTTTTGTCTAAACTTTTGTAAGCTAAGAAGACAAGAACTGCAGCTTCACAGCAGCAGTCAACATCCCTGTGTTGCCCAGGTTGGTCTCGGACTCTTGGGCTCAAGGGATCCTCCCACCTCAGCCTCCCAGAATGCTGGGATTATAGGCCTCAGCCACCAAGACCAGCCAGAGACACTTTTTAAAATATAGGTGTCTTCAGGAGATTGTAAAAAAAAACAAGACATAGTCAGCTATTCTCATCTAAAAGTGGTCTCCCCATCTTAGTCTCGTTCTTCTCCCATCAGCATACTAGTCACTTACAAGGGATCACGAGACTCTTTCCTGTTTATCCTAAACACAGTTCTCCAACACCATGCTTCATTAAACCACAACTAATGTACAATATTTGTTGTTAACATCATAAGCTATTTGTCACCCTTACTGCGAACTTGTTTTTCAGCACTGTAGCTAAGATTTAAGATATAAGAACTGAGGGCACAGCAGGAGAGTGGAGGACAGAATGGAGTCTGCAGGTATCTGTCACAAGCAGCCAGAAGGCACAGTGGGCTCCAAATCAAAAGGCTGGAAAAGAGAAGCAACTCTGACATAAATCTGACAATGGAGTTTTCCTGTTTCCATCCTCCTAAAGGTTTGCTGTTTTTCATAGGATGAAGTCCAAACTACTTAAACTGACATTACATTCAAGACCTGTGTAATCTGGCCATGGGCTACTTACCCAGCCATTCAACTTCAGCAACCACCACTGTGCCTTTTCTCCCACATGCAATCTGTCTTTTCATCACTGGGCTACTTGATTGCTCCATAACATTCTGTGTATGCCTATGTTTCTGAGATTTAGGAAGACCCCTATCCAGATATCCTGCCCCTTCCCTGCCCTCACCCCATCCTAACTCATTCTACTCTCTACCTATTAGCTTACTATTAGTCTACTAATTATTTAAGGCTTAGCCCAGATATTCAGAAGCCGTCATAGCATGCATTTCCTCCTCTGATTTGCCATAGTAATTTTCTCATTCCTCTGGTTTGAAAACCTTCATGTTGTATAATGGTTATCCATTTGTTTGTCCCTAGTTCAGGGAACATAACTAGCTCTGGATCTCCAGAACCTAGTATTGCCCATAGTACTAAACATGTCTTTGAATCAAAATTGTCAGTTTTACCCAGAGGAGACCCCATTTTGATAGTAGCAAATGCTTTATCAGTGACAAGAAAATATTTGATTTCTAATATAATAAGTGGACCGTTACCCCTCGTAGACAGGCTGTGCTTTGCTAGTAGACTTGCAGAATAAAAATTAGCCTTTCCACTTGTGGTCTAGTGTAAGATATCACAAGTAGGCATGTTAGCTTTTATAAATAATGAAATCACGCGTAGCAAAGATATCTGAAATATGGCAGCGAATAGAGCAAATGATATTCCATTTTAACATAGAACTGTCATCTAAAAACATTGATTTCAGAAAGAAATGAGGTAGTTATTCAACAAGGTAAATTTATAGATCTGACAGATTATACTATGTTTCCTGGTGCAGAGAGGCATCAAGTAACAATTCAGGAGGTTAACTTGGTTTGGGTTTGATTACATTTGTTTGTTTCTTTCTTTTTACTAAGAATGGTTGTTTAGGATTAGAAACTATTTTATCCTCTACACTTTTCTTCACTCTCAGTCTGAATCTGCAGCATCATAACGTCTTGTATATAATAGGTACCTAGTAAGTATTTGCTGGAGAGGTGGATACTGGGGTGTATCACGTTGCTGTATGGTCACCACGGTTGCCACATCCCAAGGACACAGTCACTTCCTTGACTACCTGGCCTGCCTAAATTCCCCACTAAGGGATTTTAGGGCTTATAATCATATCAGAGGTTGAGGGGTTAAAATTGAGTAAATAAATGTTTACATTAACTTGTGATCTTTCAAAAAATCATAATATAGTATTCTTTAGACTTTATCCTGGAGCATAATTCCAGATTACAGCCATAGACTCAACATATTAGTCTGTTCTCATGCTGCTAATAAAGACATACCCAAGACTGAATAATTTTTAAAGGAAAGAGGTTTTGTGGACTCACAGTTCCACATAGCTGGGGAGGCCTCACAATCATGGTGGAAGTCAAAGGAGGAGTAAAGTCACATCTTAGATGGCAGCAGGCAAGAGAAGCTGTGCAGGGAAACTCCCCTTTATAAAACCATTGGATCTCATAAGACTTACTCCCTACCACAAGAACAGTATGGGGGAAACAGCCCCCATGGTTCAGCTATCTCCACCTGACCCCATCCTTGACATGTGGGGATTATTACAATTAATAATGAAATTTGAGTGTGGACACAGCCAAACTATATCAGCCAACATACAATTTCTAACACGATTCCTTTTCACACACATACAGTCATTAGCTCCTCTAAAGTGTAGTAAGTGCCTAATCACAAACCAAACTCAGTCTACTTTTACTTATCTTTTTCTTAGAGATTACTCTGGGGTAGCATCATGATCCATTATTATTAATTTTATGTTTTCAATGTTCATTTCTTTCAATAAAATTATATTTAATCATCTTAAGGTATTTATAGTCTACAATACTGAAAATGCCTTTGTCTTAGTTTGTTCAGACTTCTATAAGAAAACATTGTAATTTGGTGGCTTATCAACAGCAGACTTATTTCTTACAGTTCTGGAAACTGGGAAGTTCAAGACCAGGACATCATTAGGTTTCGTGTCTGTTTAGGGCTTGCTTTCTAGATAACAGATGGTGCCTTCTAGCTGTTCTTCATATGGGGCTAGCTAGGTCTCTAAGTCTTCTATAAGGGCGCTAATCTAATATATGAGGACTCCAACCTCATGATCTAATCATGCCCTAAAGGTCTTACCTTCTAATAATACAGTCAGTTCTCTGTGTCAACATTGGGAGGCATTGGTTCAAGGCCCCTCCCTGCCCGCCATACATAACAAATCTGCAGATGCGAAAGTCTTTTATATAAAGTAGTGATAGGAGAGTCAGCTTTCCTGTATTTGCAGGTTTCTATCCACGTTTGGTTGCATCCAAGGATGAAAACCTATGAATACAGAGGGCCAACTGTAACTACGACCTTGAAGGTTGAGATTTAAACAAGTAAATTTTGGTGTGAAAACAAACATTCAGACCATAGCAGTCTGATTCTGAATTGAGAATTAGGCTGAATTCATATGCATAAAAGATAAAAGGATCTGACAGAAATAGAAAGAAATAAATTAGAAAAAACAAACATGTGGCTCAAGAGAAATATACTAGAATGTAAACAGCTGTCTTTGAGTTATGACATTAGATCAATTTTTTTTCTCATGCTTTATTTTGTTTCTTCCTTCTAAATTTTTTTAAATGGACACAAATTTTATAATCATAAAATATTAACATCTTAAATTTATTTTAATTTACTCAGAGCAAGTCCATCTTGAGATGAATTCAACATGAGGTGGGAGTAAAATGGATATACTTTGCAAGCCCTTGTCACCCTTCATAGCAGAGCTTTCCCACCCAAGTGTGCTCCAAAATAATTCACTGCCTTGTGTGAGATCCAGATAATCTCCTACAACCTGTACCAACACTGGGACATGACTCAGCTGTCACACAGACCTTTGTAAAGTTCAGACTAAATTTTTGTCTTAGATTTTACTAATCTAGGATTACCCTTACTAAAGACCACTTGGAGGAATCATTGTGTCTCATAATTAACATCTCCCCTTCCTAAAATTAAGCAGATTGAACATAATCCATACTACAATCTGCACTGGCTAACCACTTGCTCCCATGTGCATTTCTGAAAGTGATACTCTAATTTATGTTGCCATATGCTATTAGAACTCTGTTTTACAATTCTAGAAGTTGCTGCTACAATTCTCAGAAAAAGGAAAAGGAATTTCCAAAAAGGGTTTATATTAAAAGATTCCTATTACCTCAAAACAAATGAGGTATTGTTTTTTCCCATCCTGATTATGATATATCCTCTGAGGAATCTTATGACCTTTCAGTTTGGTACAAGGATATGGGTAGAACCCATATTCCTATCAGAGATTTTTATAAATCTAGAGCAGTAGTTTTTTTGTTTGTTTGTTTGTTTTTAACTCAGCTCTTGAGACTGAGTAGTGACTTTTGGAAATGATTAGAAAGACCACAATCACTCTCTCTCTTTCCTGTTGCCATGTAGGAAGGCTGCTTTCAGAAGGCAGGCATCTGAAGGCCAAAAACAAAATCAGAAAATTGTTGTTTTGGTAACTTTCCAAATAATTTTGAAACTCATTTTGTATGTAGCTGAATAATACAACCAAGGAAAACTATCACTTATCTTTCCTGCAAGCCTTGTTCTCTGTAGAATACAAAAATACTGCCAAGTGTGAAACTGTTACAAGGTGCACAGAATAAAAATAGAAAAGTTAAAACACACCTCTGAGACTTGATCTTAGCATTTATTAAGATACCTGGAAAATCTTCTTCTATGCAATAAAAATAAAGGAACATATCTGATTAGCCTCCCTTGGGAGATTCTTAACTTAAAAAGACATTGAGTTATTGATTCTGGACTGTTCTGATGTTTTTAATCTATAATAATCACTTCAGTAAAGAGCTAAAACTTAACATTACATTTGATATTTGTTGGTAACTATTAGGCATTTGAGACTGGTAATTCAGATTTGATTTTGTGGACTATTCAAGAAACTGCAGCGTGCCCTCTTCCTTCTTTCCCTGATGACAGAATACATCAATTGATTTCTTTCCCATGACTGTAGATCAGGGAGAAGTGTTCTTTTTTGTTTTCATTTTATCAACCAAATACCTCTTGGAAAGTCAAGACCAGACAATGTCATGAGTTACTAGTATGACTAAGATCAGGTGTTGGCAATCAGAGAGAGGCCTTGTGGACCAAATTCAGCTATGAACTTTATTTGTATGACCTGTAAACCACTATTAGCTGTATATTTTTAAGTGACTTAAAAAATCAAAATAATATTTTGTGATACAAGAAAATTATATGATACTCAAAGTTTACTGTCCATAAATGATGCTGTTTAGAATACAACCATTCACACTTGTTTATATTATTAGCTATGACTGATTCTTCAACACAGTAAGAAAGCTGACTAGTTACAAGAGAGATCTTGTGGCCCTGAAGCCTGAAACAGTTACCATTTCACCTGCTACGGACTGAACTGTGTTCCTCCAAAATTCATATATTAAGCCCCTAACCTTCAATGTGACTGTATTTTAAGACAGGGCCTTTAAGGCGGTAATTAAGGTTAAATGAGGTCATAAAGGTGAGGTCCTAATCCAACAGGGCTGCTGTTCCTAAAAGGAGAGGAAGAGGTGCCTGGAGTGCACCCTACAGGGGAAAGGCCATGAGGATATAGGGAGAAGTCAATCATCTGAAAGCCAAAAAGAGAAGCCTCAGGAGAAACCAAACCTTTAGGCACCCTGATCTTGGAATCTCAGCCTCCAGAATGGTGAGAAAATAAATTTTTGTTGTTTAGGTTACCCAGGTTGTGGCATTTTGTTATGATAGCCAAGCTAATAGATACATGATGGTTAGCCAAGCTTACTAATACATGATGGTTTGTATTTTGTTTTTTAGGTTACCCAGGTTGTGGTATTTTGTTATGACAGCAAAGCTAACTAATACTAATATGTCTTGGCTCTGTGTCCCCATTCAAGTCTCATCTCAAATTGTAATCCCCACATGTGGAGCAGGGTACCTGGAGGGAGGAGATTGGATCATGGGAGTGGTTTCCCCCATGCTGTTCTCAGGATAGTGAGTTTGCACAAGTGCTAATGGTTTAAAAGTGTGGCACTTCTCAAGGGGGGAGGTGCTGCCGCTCTCTCTCTCCTGCTGCCATGTAGGATGTGCCTTGCTTCCCCTTCACCTTCTTCCATGATTATGTTTCCTGAGGCCTCCCTGGCCATGTGGAACTGTGAGTTAATTAAACCTCTGTTGTTTACAAATGACCAAGTCTCAGGTAGTTCTTTACAGCAGTGTAAAAACTGACTTACACACATGGCCTTATAAAAAATGCATCCCAATACCTGATCAAGATAAATGATATAAAACGTTTTTATTTATTTATTTATTTATTTTTGAGACAGAGTCTCACTCTGTCACCAGGGCTGGAGTGCAGTGGTGCAATCTCAGCTCACTGCAAACTCCACTTTCCAGGTTCAAGCTATTCTCCTGCCTCAGCCTCCCAAGTAGCTGGGATTACAGGCGCCCGCCACTATGCCCAGCTAATTTTTTTTTTGTATTTTTAATAGAGGCAGAGTTTCACCATGTTGACCAGGCTGGTCTCAAACTCCTGACCTAGTGATTCACCCACCTCGGCCTCCCAAAGTGCTGGTATTACAGGCTAAATCTAAAAGCCTGAGGAACTTGCAGTATTTATCTGGTACTATACAATCCAAAACAGGAACCCTATTAACCTAAGGAGAGAAAAAAAGATAAATACAAGGAAAATGCCATTATTCTAGCACCCTATTATAGAAATAACATGTGGAAGAAAGGGGTTTCTATAATTAGGAAGTTACTTTGCATCTCAAGTCTGGGTTAAGCCTTTTATCTATTTTTCCAATGTAGTTGCTCTGCAAATATATGTGGGTCTCTTTCTCTGTAAGCCTGTTAACTAGAGATTTGTCAGTTATTTTTTTAGCTAAAATAACAGGCATTCTGCTGAGTAGGAGATTTATAATGCTTTCTCAATTATTTTTCTTCTGCTCACCTAAAAAATAGTTTTTGAATTATTTTGGTTCTTCTGAATTTCTTAAAGCTGTGTTTGCTTAAAAACAAAATTGAATTTCAGATGGTTTCATTTAGTTGTGTACCACATGCAATATTTTACTTTTCCTTCTTTCTTCAGGAAATATTTATCTGAGCCAGAAAGACGTAGAAATGTAGCCCAGAGCTGGCTGTTAACAAATCAGATCAAACCTAAGTAGCTCCCTTTTCAGTTCTTGAGTGCGCTCAAGAAGCAGAAACCTCAGGAAGTTTCAGGATGACAAAGAAATCAGAAACTCTGTCTGTGGCTAAGTCCGCTTTATGTTGTTGTTGTTGTTTTGTTGTGTTTTTTAAAGGAACTTCTAAATGAATTCCTCTATACTGTATATTGGTGACTGGATTATCCATATAGAAAACAGGGAATCTATTGTGCATAGAATCAAACAGAATATCAGAAGTTGGAAACAATACTGGGAATCCCCCAGTCTAGTTCATCCTCATAACTTTTTAGATGAGGAACAATTTTAGATGCTTTGATCTATGTCATTATCAGTCAGCCTGCCTAGGTGAGGTAACATGCAGTAAAAACCAAACCCCAAATCCAGTATTAACAAACCAAAAAGTAATTTCTCATTCTTTATGCTCAAGTGGGAGGGTAGATGGGATGGTTAATACTATCAACTAGATTGGACTGAAGGATACAAAGTATGGATCCTGGGTGTGTCTGGGAGGGTGTTGCCAAAAGAGATTAACATTTGAGTCAGTAGGCTGGGGAATCCAGACCCACCCTTAATCCCATGGGTACAACCTAATCAGCTGCCAGAGAATATAAAGCAGGCAGAAAAAAGTAAAAAGGAGAGACTGGCCTAGCCTCCCAGCCTACATCTTTCTCCCATGCTGGATGCTTCCTGCCCTCCAATATCAGACTCCAGGTTCTTCAGTTTTGATACTCGGATTGACTCTCCTTGCTCCTCAAGCTTGCAGAAAGCCTATTGTGGGAATTTGTGACATGTAAATTAATACTTAATAACCCCCACTTAATTATAATATATATAATTAATATATAAAAATTATATTAAATTCATAATATATATTATAGTTTATATTATAATATATTTTATATAATTAATATAATAAACTATATTTTATATTACATAATATATATTAATTATAATACATAATCAATATAAATATATAAAAATTATATTATCATTAATATATAATTTATATGTATAAATTATATTATATAATCATATATTGATATATTAATTATATTTTTATTAGTTATATTTTATAATGGATATTAATTATAATATATGATATATTGATTATAATTGTTTATATATTAATATAATTATCTTACTAATTATATATAATTATATATTAATATATATATTAATTATATATATATATAATTAGGAAGAGATATATATCCTATTACTTCTGTCCCTCTAAGGAGCCCTAATACAGTGGAGGAGTGCTATGTGCACAGCAGAGGGGTAAGTGCTCTGTGCACCATACTCCCTAGGGCAGAGGCTCTATCTCAACACAACCTTCCATGAACACCATAGCAGAGAAAACAGAGCATTATTTTGCATCACTATTTAAATGATCTCTCCAAAGAGTAAAATGCTACTTCCTCTCATATCAGTAGTCAATGCAAGTTACAAGACTACATGAGGAATACAAAGGGAACAAGAACATGTCATCCTACTGTGCCCAGAGAGACAATTAGAATACTTGTGGAGAGTCTCAACACCTGCCACAAACTCCAGGGTCTCTTGTTTGTTACTTGTTATAACTAAACTTACAGCTGCCAGATTATATCTTCTCCCTGAACAGACAAAGGCAGACACTGTTTCCAATAAGATACTTTAAAAATGATTTTTCCTACCTGATGCTGTATTTGCCACCGGCACAGAAACAGCAAATGAGGTTTAAGTCAGTAGAGAAGGAGGATTCTCCCTCCATATATATATATATATATATATATTTATATATATTTATATATATTGTGTATGTGCATTATTTAGAAAGTGACAAACAAGAAACCCTGGAGTTTGTGGCAGATGCTGAGATTCTTCACAAGTATTCCTGTCTCTCTGGGCACAGTAAGATGACATGTCCTTTTCATGATGACATGAGTAAAATACAACTCTCCACTCTTTTTATATAAAAAGAACGGTTGTATTTTACTGATTTCTAAATAACTGCACAAAAAAAAGAGAATCCTACCTACTTTTGTTTCTTTCTTTGAACATTCAGTCTTAATCATGAAAGAAATCTCCAAGAATTAAAGCTTTCATCTAGTAGCCTCACAAAAACATTGTCATATACATTGTCATAAACAATGTCATATACAATGTCATAAACATTGTCAATAGCAATACACAATCTAGCTACATGACCTACCGCTTGAGATTTTAGGTATGTAAGGATCCAAAGCAGATGGATCAAAGCTATAAAACAGACAATTTATAATGCTGATAAGGTACTTTCTTAAGGAAATACAAGACACTGGCTCACATCCCAAATTCCTGGGTGGTATGGGGAATGTAGCTCTTACATGCCTGATGGATCTGACAAAAGTATATACAAATAGCTACATTAATTGTGAAATACCATATAAATGTTATTAGTATGCAATTATGTGAAAATTCTAACTTTAAAATCAAACCAGAAAATAAAAACAAACAAAAGTCATGAGAGCTAAGTTGGTCACCAGTGTTCAAGGTCAAGAAAAATTTGTCCTCTTCCAAAATTATGATGTATTTCATTATCACAAACAGCCCATGTGGAAATATTCCCTTCCCACACACTTGCAATTTCACCAAGTCTCTGCAGAGAAGACAGTTAACTAATTTGCCTAAAATTGCAGAGCAATTAAGTGGTCCCATCAAGGCTAGGACTCCAGTGTGCTGATTGCTAGTTCAAGGTTCTTTCACTATATCCTCATAGCTTTCAGCAACTGAGTGATTCCATCAGAGTGTTAATCTACGCTGTTTTTGAAAGTTTCCAAGAAATGATGTCCCACAACTATATTTATGGAATTACATGTCAGTGTAAAACATAGATGATTTAATCAATTCACATGCAACATCATTGAAGATTTCTGTGAATTATCATTGCTGTGCCAGGCTATCTTCACTTCCTCTAATTATATTTATCCATTGTACATCCTAGGACTATCAGGTAACCTATTTGTCTTGTTTCCCAATATCTATTTATGTAAGGGTATATTACTTTCCTGTGTCTGCCGATAGTAAATTACTACAAACTGGGTCATTTAAAGCAATAGAAATTCATTCTCATAGTCTGGAGTCAAGACATCCACCATTAAAGTATGGGCAGAGCCACACTTTCTCTATGGCTTCTGAGAGAGAAATTCCTTCCTCTTCCCACTTCTAGTGGCTGCCTGAGCATTCCCGGTGTTCCTGGGTTGGGAACATAGCACTTCAATTTTTGCCTCTGTCAATATCACCTTCTCCTCTTCTGTCAGTCAAATCTCACCGCTGTGTCTCTTACAAGAATACTTGTCATTGGATTTACGGCCCATTCCAGTGATCCAGGAAGATCTTCATCTCAAGATCCTCAGCTTAATTACATCATCAAGGACCTTTATGCCAAATAAGGTAACATTCACCCGTCCAGGATTTAAGATCTGGACCAATCTTTTAGGAGGCTACCATTCAATATCACTACAAGGTGATTGTCTTAACATAATTCCGTCTTCATTCAACTGTCTCCTTCAGAGTAGAAGATTAATCTCCTTCTCAATATGATTCCCAATAAATATTTGGAGGAGGGAAATGAAGAAGAAGACCAAATTCAAATAGAATGAATAAAAATATAATTATCTGGCTCTGAGTCCTCAGCTATTTTTTAGTGTGAACTTGTGAAACTGACTGAAACAAACAGAAAAGGCTAATCTTGCTGTGTGCTGACTTGGATTTCAAATAGAAATCCTATTTGATTACTAAAACATAAATACGCTTTGTTACTCTGGGGATAAGTCTGCTTAGGGAAGTCAATGAACAATTTCAAGACGAAGCTTTCCATGAATAGTGAATATTTGAAAGGCTTATAAAATATCTCTGTTTCTAAAGAAACATGTTCCTCTTACTCTGATGATATTAGCCTTAGAATTGACACTGAAGTTGAACCCTCTCTTTCCACAGAAATGTATAAGGGCTTGGAGCAACATTTTAAATTCTGAATGGGCTCCCTAAGAATCATTTCATCTTAGTCAAGCCTCAGTTTGTCATTATCTGTACAATGGATGGAATGTAATAATAATAACAACAATAATAATGATGATCAAATCTACTTTTTGGATTTTTTAAACCCTAAATGAGATAATCTTTGGAGAATATGTCTTGCGTTAACAAAAAAAATGCTAAAAAACTTTTTGTTATTATTATCATCATTATTATCAATGTAACCTTGACCCATATATACTAAAATGCTTTTTACCAAAAGGACATTTGGCAAATCATGCAGGTAAAAACCATCTGATCCTATACTAGAACCCCAATCTTCCAAGTCCCTATCTAGACATCTTTTAGCTACACTTCATCACTATTCATATGTTTAAGTGGCTTGAAGCATGCATCTAGTATACTTAAACTATACCTTATAATCATTAAGCCTTGACCAGATGTGGTGGTTCACATCTGTAATCCCACTACTTTGGGAGACCGAGGTGGGTGGATCACCTGATCAGGAGGTGATTGAGACCAGCCTGGCCAACATGGTAAAACCCTGTTTCTACTAAAAATTAAAAAATTTAAAAAAAGTAAAAAGAAAAAAAAAAAAAACACATAGCTGGGCATGGTAGCTCATGCTTGTAATCCAAGCTACTAGAGAGGCTGAGGCCGGAGAATCCAGGAGGAGGAGGTTGCAGTGAGCCAAAATCATGCCACTGCCTTCCAGCCTGCACAAAAGAGTGAGACTCCATATTTAAAAAAAGTAAAAAAAAAAAAAAAAAAAAAATCATTAAGCCTCAAATATGTGTAATGCAACAATGAGACATTCAGATAATATCAGAAGGGTGTTTTCCACTACACATTTCCAGTCACTCCATAATAACTGCAGAGTTATTCAATAAAGACCCAATGTACGAACAGGTTTATTATATCTGAAAGCATTTAATTTAACAGGGCTTGAACAGGGAGAAGCCCTTTAGGAAGAAATCATAAATCAGTAAAGTTAAATGCAATAAGCCAGTAATATGATGAAACTAAAAGAATACTTGTAAACACATTTAATAAGCAGATTAAACACAAGGAGGAAATTGTTAAAGAATTCTTAATGATTTGTGTTGATGGAATGCCTGAATAAAAAAGCAGACAATTAATCAAAGACAAGTGGATTAATGTTTGTGATTTGTGGCCTGGAGTTAGAGGCCTAGTAAGAAAGAAAGGTGGAATGGCCCTGCAAAGGAGAGAATGGCAGGGAAAAACAATGTGTAGAATAAATATTGTTGTTTTCCTTAAAACAAAAAGGTTGGTGGGCTGTAGAAAATCTCTTGGTCAAAATAACTGATTACTAGCCACTAAACCAAGGATAATTATTTAAAAGTACCTAACTTCTAAAACAGCTGAAGACAAAGCAGAAAAAACTTTACACAAGGTCAGCAATCATATTGCAACATTTGAGACATTTCTCCCATCCTCCATTGGGTGGAGGTCTGCATGCACTGAAAGCTCTGTCCAGATCCTGCTTGAAGAATGTTCTTTATGACTTCATTTATTATTTTCTGAATTTCTATTCCTAAAATAATGCGTTTTATACCCAAATATGTTGTGTGTCACTGATCTTATTCTGCTGAAATATACTTAAATAAAAATATGCAAATGTTGACAGAAATAGTAAAATCATATATACTTTTCACCATTTTCTGAAAAATCAAAGAATGTCTTTCCACATCTCAGAGCAATTTCCTAGCTAAATAGGTAGGCTTTATCCTATATCTTGTATATATCTCTGTCTTTAAAAAACCACAAATTAAAAATGGAAAAAAGTTAAACATTACATTTAGAATTATGATAACTTTTTTAGATAAAATGGCTTTTAAAATAAGCATTTTAAAAATAAATGTTTCATAATTAAATGGCATAATGCAGAAGTTATAAGAAAACCCTCCTTTATAATTTGTCACTTTGTAGTCCCTTCTTTGACTTGTTTTTTTCAGATTGACCCTTTTTCTAATAGTACATCTTCACACTATTGAGCTCCAATTCATTAAAAGAAAAAATTGTGGCCACATTTCTGCAGCAACCCCTTCCCCTAGATTGTAAATTCTAGTATCAGTCTTAGCTGAGGAGGGGAGGTGAATGCTCAGCGGGCAATGGGAATCGCAAAGGTGGCCTTGCCTCCCTTGACTTTTTTTCCATACATCTTTTGGAAAAAGGGTTCCAGATTTTCTTGTTTTCTTTTTATTTTCTAAGTTCATTTTACTCAAACTCCAATTTCATAGGGATCTAAAATGTGTTTCATATGTGGCTTATTGTTCCCTCCCAAATAGTGGGAAAGGAAACAACATTTTCAAACATCCCCCATCACCCACCAAGATGTTATGGTTTGAACGTGTCCGCCTAAAAGCTTGTGTTGGAAATTTAATTCTCAGTGCAAGAGTGTTGGAAGATAAGGTCTAATGAGAGGTGATTAGGCCATGAGGGCTCCACCCTCATCAATGGATTAATGTTGTCATCATTGGAGTGGGTTCATTATCAAGGGAGTAGGTTTTATAAACTAACGGGTTTGGCCTCCTTCTCTTTCTCTCTCTCTCTCTCTCTCCCCCTCTTCCATCTTCTCTTTAACCTTTTGTTGTGGAATAATGCAGCAAAAAGGCCCTCAGCAAATGCCAACACTACCATCTTGGATTTCTGAGCCTGTAGAACTGTGAGGAAATAAATTATCCAATCTCAGGTATTTTGTTATAGCAGCACAAAATAGACGAAGACATGGGGCATCATCTTCTGTATAATCCCTTCTTTATCCCATTCTGATTACCATCATAAAATCCTTTTTTGGACTTAGTTCCGTCCATTGCACATGAACTTAGGAGAGGTTCAAATTACCTGAGAACTTTGAGAATGTCTAGCTTGTTCTTTTGCTTTTAGTCTCAGTGCTACAAACAGCTGCCAAAATATTTCATAAACTCCAACTTTTTCCAAACAATAATAGAATTAATCATTTTTCTTTTATGATTTATTATAGTAAGTTCTATATCATAGCTCAAAAGCATACAATGAGGCCCATTTCAAATATTATATTGTAGTATCCAATTCTGTTGTTACTTTTTCTATAACCTGGTAGAAGACTTTGTTTCTCATCTCTGTGGGCAGAGAGAAGACATTTATGCAGCCAACAAACATATGAAAAAAAAGCTCATCATCACTAGTCATTAGAGAAATGCTAATCAAAACCACATTGAGATACCATCTCATGCCAGTTAGAATGGTGATCATTAAAAAATCTGGAGACAACAGATGCTGGAGAGGATGTGGAGAAACAGGAACACTTTTACACTGTTGGTGGGAGTGTAAATTAGCTTAACCATTGTGAAAGACAGTGTGGTGATTCCTCAAGGATCTAGAAATAGA
>CAUYQU010031001.1:0-18311 GCA_963574635.1 Cheracebus regulus | reverse complement strand
TTTAATACCCATTTTTAGACTGCATTCTAGCCTGGGCAATAAAACAAGAATCCCATTCTCTCTCCCTCTTTCTCATCCTCTTTCTTTCTCTCTTTCATTCTTTTTTTTTCTTTCTTTTGCTGTTTCTTTCTTTCTCCTTTTCTCTCTTTTTCTAAAAAAAAAAAAAGAAAGAAAAAAAATTAGTCGGGCATAGTGGCAATTACCTGTAATCCCAGCTACTCAGGAGGCAGAGACAGGATTATTGCTTGAACTCGGGAGGCAGAGGTTACAGTGAGCCAAGATCATGCCACTGCACTTCAGCCTGGGGAACAAAGAGCAAAACTTTGTCTCAAAAAATATATATATTGTCCAGAATTTTTGTTTGTTTTTTGGGGGGTTTGTTTTTGTTTTTGTGTGATTTTATTTTATTTTATTGAGACAGGGACTATCTCTGTTGTCCAGGCTGCAGTGCAATGGCACAGTCTCAGCTCACTGCAACCTCTGCCTCCCAGGCACAAGCAATCCTCCCGTTTTAGCCACCTGAGTGGCTGGGACTACATGCGTGCGCCACCACACCAGCTAATTTTTGTATTTTTTTGTAGCGATGGGGTTTCACCATGTTGCCCAAGCTGGTGTTGAACTCCTAGACTCAAGTGAGTCAGCTGCCTCAGCCTCCCAAAGTGATGGGATTATAGGTGTTAGCCACACAATTTTTGTTAATCCTGTAAGGACAGATTCAAAGTCTCCTTTTATTCTTATTTTTGCAAGTTCATTTAGAATTTAAAAAACAATTTCAGCCAGGCGCAGTGACCCATGCCTGTAATTACAACACCCTGGAAGGCTAAGGCAAGAGGATCACTTAAGCCCAGGAGTTTAAGACCAGCCTGGGCATTATAAGTGAGACCTCATCTCTACAAAAAATAAACAAGATTGGCCATGTGTGGGGGTGCCCACCTGTGGTCCCAGATATTCAGGAGGCTGAGGTGGGAGAATCACTTGAATCCAGGAGGTGGAGGCTGCAGTGAGCTGAGATTGTACCACTGCACTCCACCCTGAGCAACAGGGCAAGACCTTGTCTCAAAAAAATTAAAAAATAAAAATCTAATGCAAATGACCCTGATTGAGATTAAATCTCACCCATATTTTAGAGATTCCCAGGCGCTGGGGGAGACAACAACTCCTTTTATTGGATCTATTAAAATGAAAGGTGGACCTAGTTTACCAGCCTGCCTTTAACACATTGATTTGATTTCCTTTACATTTATTTTGGATGAAATTCACTTCAAAAGCAGGCCTGAGAATTTTGTTAAAGGTGATTTGGTTGTTGTTGTTGAGGCCAAGAAACATTGCCTTCATTTAGTATAGATCAGTTGAAATGACCCAGCTTAGTACTAAAGGAACTGACAAGGAAAAAGATGAGCTTTGATTTCTGGAAAATGAGAAACAGAGGAAAGCAGGAGGAAAATGAGAGAGGGTCTCAGGAAAGGGGTGGAAGGTAAACACAGATAGGTTGAAGCTTTGGGATGTGTAAGAGTTAGGGACCTGGTCAGGCGCAGTGGCTCATGCCTGTAATCCCAGCACTCTGGGAGACCGAGGCAGGAAGATAACCTGAGTTCTGGCGTTCGAGCCCAGCCTGGCTTAGATAGGGAAAACTATTAAAAATACAAAAATTAGCTGGTTGTGGTGCTGCACACCTGTAGCCCCAGCTATTTGGGAGGCTGAGGCAGGAGAATGGCTTGAACCTGGGAGGCGGAGGTTGCAGTGAGCCAAGATCATACCAATGCACTTCAGCCTGGGCCAGAGAGAGACTCCGACTCAAAAAAAAAAAAAAAAAAAAAAGAGAGAGGGGGAACCTGCCTGGAATCAGATGGCACTCTTAAAAGAGGTAACTGAGGCCAGGCGTGGTGGCTCACACCTGTAATCCCAGCACTTTGGGAGGCCAAAGCGAGCAGATCACAAGGTCAGGAGTTTGAAACCAGCCTGGCCTATATGGTGAAACCCCATCTCTACTAAAAATACAAAAATTAGCCAGGCATGGTGGGCACCTGTGGTCCCAGCTACTCAGGAGGCGGAGGTAGGAGAATCGCTTGAACCTGAGAGACAGAGGTTGCAGTGAGCTGAGATTATGCCACTGCACTCCAGCCTGGGCGATAGAGCAAGACTCCTTCTCAAAAAAAAAAAAAAAAAAAAAAAAGGTGGGACCGGAATAAAATTTAATAAAGGGAATATTTGAAAAAAAACAACAAGGATTGGTGAAGTTCCCAGGGGCAAAAGCAGTTGCTAGAACCTGAGGAGAACCATAGCAGTGGCCTTCAGTCTGGAATATACTCTTTGTGAAACACTGGCCCAGCAGGGAGAGCTAGGGGAGTGAAAACCTGATCTCTCTCTCCTCCACCCATTGGGCAAACACCACTAGAATCCAGAGGACAAGGGACCCTCACCTATGCAGTCAGGAGAGGTCAGTCTCCCAGGGCAAGAGCAATGTAGAATGGATCTGAAGAGGCAGACAGCACAAGCAGGGCCTGCGCTAGTGGTTGGGGGCTATGGTAGTGCGGGTACAGGGCAAACACGTAAAACTGAACACTTGTCGACACCTTCTTTTCATTTTTCACAGTCTTGTTTTCACACTGCTTCCATTAGTGACTTGTAATGTCCATGCAGGACCTTAATGATTGTGCGGTGGCTCAAGCCTGTAATCTCAGCACTTTGGGAGGCTGAGGTGGGTGGATCACGAGATCAGGAGTTCAAGACCAGCCTGGCCAACATGGTGAAACCTAGTCTCTACAGAAAATACAAAAATTAGCTGGGCATGGTGGCACGTGCCTGTAATCCCAGCTACTCCGGACACTGAGGCAAGAGAATTGCTTGAACTGGGACCCGGGAGGTGGAGGTTGCAGTGAGCCGAGATTGTGCCACTGTACTCTAGCCTGGGCTACAGAGTGAGACTCCATCTCAAAATAAATAAAATAAATAATACACATCAAAATGCCTGGAATGGGATCTGCTAAGTATAGGGCTCCGTTAATGCTTATTGTTATTATCCTTGTTGACAAGAATGGGATTCCTGGGTAAGAAGTGGAAGGCTGGCCCCAGCCCTGGTCCTATTGCTGCCATGCTGTGCATCCTTAGGGAGGTGACTCAACCTCTCTGGGCCCCTTCTCTCTGTCTGTGACATGACAGAGTTAGACTAGTCTGGCATTTCCTGAAGTGTGATATGATACCTGTGCCAATTTTACAGGGCTTCTGCAAGAAAGTGCTAAAATCTGAGTTGGGTCCCTTTTTTTTTGGACAGAGTCTCACTCTGTTGCCCAAGCTGGAGGGCAGTGGTGCAATCACAGCTTACTGCAGCCTGAATCTCCTGGGCTCAAGTGATCCTCCCCCATCAGCCTCCCCAGTAGCTGGGTCTACAGTTGTGTACCACCACAACTGGCTAATATTTTTATTTTTATTTATTTGGTTAGTTTTGAGACCGAGTCTCATTCTGTCACCCAGGCTGGAGTGCAGTGGCTCAATCTTGCCTCACTGCAACCTCTGCCTCCTGGGTTCAAGCGAGTCTCCTGCCTCAGCCTCCTGAGTAGCTGGGACTACAGGTACGTGCCACCACGCCTGGCTAAGTTTTTTTGTATTTTTAGTAGAGACGGGGTTTCACCGTGGTAGCCAGGATGGTCTCGATCTTCTGACTTCCTGATCTGCCCGCCTTGGCCTCCTAAAGTGCTGGGATTACCGGTGTGAGCCACTGCCCCCAGCCTATTTTTGTTTTTTGTAGAGACTAGGTCTCACTGGATTGCCCAGGCTGGTCTTGAACTCCTAGGTTCAAGCAGTCCTTCCACCTCAGACTCCCAAAGTATTGAAATTACAGGCATGAGCCACTGCACCCGGCCTGAGTTGGGTCTTTATTCTAACATCTATCAGGGGGAAAATATGCCTAGCACCTCAAATCCGTGTTCTCAGAGAGTGGTTGCTTAGGATGGGGCTCAGGTAGGCACTGTTGGGGTGTCCACTCTCTGCAGTCCACAGCAATTGCAGTGAGGGATGTCGGGAGAAGGTAGGAGTGTCCATGACTCCCTCACTGCTGTCCTCTCTCCCCACAGGCACTACAAAGTCAGCGTTGAACAGACTTCATCCAATCCCTCAGCCCCTCACTGGGATCAGTCTGGAGTCCCTCCCCTGCTCCCATTCAAATTCCCTTCCGTCCCAAACTCACTTCCGATCTAGACCTTACTCACCTCCTTCCTGTTTCCTAAGACTCCTTTCTGCAGTCTCCAGACTGAGCCTTACATCTTTGTTTTACCCTGGGCCAGACACCTCCTTTTCCAGAACCTTCTCCATACTGGTGACCTTACTTATCTCTGTTTCTTTCTGGGGTCCTAGGAAATGCCAGCACTCCCACCCGCATTGCCTGGACTTTCCAACACTCCCTGACTGCCCTGTGTGTCCTGTCTCAACACTGTCCCATGTATTTCCTGTGTCTTCTAGAACATTCCCCCACCATTATTCCTTCAATACTAAGGCAGTTAGGAACGTACTTCCTAACTGCCCTGCAAACATCTCCTTCTCACCGTTGCCCAGTGATGCTCTCATCTCCTCCATAAACACTCCTCGAGACCAATTTTTGTGTCACTTCCACACTCCCTCATTGACACCCTGACTGACTCTGTACATAACCTCCTTGACAAACCTCTTTATTAATCTCATCATCCTCCTGAGTTCCCTCCTGTCATAACTCCATCCCTCCTCCAGCTTTTCCCTCTCAAGCTCTGCCCTTCCCGGCTCAGCCTATCTGACCTCATCTCTCTTCCCTGCCATGTTCCCCTGAGCCTCCAAGGAAGGGGCTCAGGGGTCCCCATGGCCTCCCGCTCCCCGTGGCCCCACAGCCCCCGTGGGCCAGGGGAAGTGCCCCAGAAGCCGAAGTGCCCACAATGGGCAACCAGACGTGGGAGGGCTGCCACGTGGACTCGCGCGTGGACCACCTCTTCCCGCCATCCCTCTACATCTTTGTCATCGGGGTGGGGCTACCCACCAACTGCCTGGCACTGTGGGCAGCCTACCGCCAGGTGCAGCAGCGCAACGAGCTGGGCGTGTACCTGATGAACCTCAGCATCGCCGACCTGCTGTACATCTGCACGCTGCCGCTGTGGGTCGACTACTTCCTGCACCACGACAACTGGATCCACGGCCCTGGGTCCTGCAAGCTCTTCGGCTTCATCTTCTACACGAACATCTACATCAGCATTGCCTTCCTGTGCTGCATCTCGGTCGACCGCTACCTGGCCGTGGCCCACCCACTACGCTTCGCCCGCCTGCGCCGCGTCAAGACGGCCGTGGCCGTGAGCTCCGTGGTCTGGGCCACCGAGCTGGGCGCCAACTCGGCACCCCTGTTCCATGACGAGCTCTTCCGAGACCGCTACAACCACACCTTCTGCTTTGAGAAGTTCCCCATGGAAGGCTGGGTGGCCTGGATGAACCTCTATCGGGTCTTCGTGGGGTTCCTCTTTCCGTGGGCGCTCATGCTGCTGTCCTACCGGGGCATCCTGCGGGCCGTGCGGGGCAGCGTGTCTACCGAGCGCCAGGAGAAGGCCAAGATCAAGCGGCTGGCCCTCAGCCTCATCGCCATCGTGCTGGTGTGCTTTGCGCCCTACCACGTGCTCCTGCTGTCCCGCAGCGCCATCTACCTGGGCCGCCCCTGGGACTGTGGCTTTGAGGAGCGTGTCTTTTCCGCCTACCACAGCTCGCTGGCTTTCACCAGCCTCAACTGTGTGGCGGACCCCATCCTCTACTGCCTGGTCAACGAGGGCGCCCGCAGCGATGTGGCCAAGGCTCTGCACAACCTGCTCCGCTTTCTGGCCAGTGACAAGCCCCAGGAGATGGCCAACGCGTCGCTCACCCTAGAGACCCCACTCACCTCCAAGAGGAACAGCACAGCCAAGGCCATGGCTGGCAGCTGGGCGGCCACTCCGCCCTCCCAGGGGGACCAGGTGCAGCTGAAGACGCTGCCGCCAGCACAGTGAACCCCGCCTGGCACAGAACCCCCAGTCCTCCACTCTCATCCCACAGTCCCTTCTCTCCTGGTCTGGTGTATGCAAATTGTATGAAAACGGACTATGTTAATATTCATAAGGATACAAGAACTTAGGAAGAATGAGGTTGGTGTGTCACTGGTCAACCTTCATGGTCCTAGATCCCATCACAGTTTGATGGTCACGAAGGGCCTCCTGGAGGAGGAGATGAGTTAATATTTATTTTGGAGACATGGTCTCGCTGTGTCGCCCAGGCTGGAGGGCAGTGTCATGCTCTCACCTCACTGCAATCTCCACCTCCCGGGTTCAAGCGATTCTCCTTCCTCAGCCTTCCAAGTAGCTGGGGTTACAGAGGTGCCCAGCTACTGTTTGTATTTTTAGTAGAGACGGGGTTTCGCCATGTTGGCCAGGCTGGTCTTGAACTCCTGACCTCAGGTGATCCTCTTGCCTCGGCCTCCCAAAGTGATAGGATTACAGGCGTGAGCCACCACACCCACCCAGGCTGGAGTGCAGTGGCACGATCTCGGCTCACTGCAACCTCCGCCTTCCGGGTTCAAGCGATTCTCCTGCCTCGGCCTCCCTGGTAGCTGGGATGACAGGTGCGCACCACCACACCTGGCTAACTTTTTTAATTATCTATTTATTTATTTATTTATTGAGAAGGAGTCTCGCTCTATCACCCTCTGGAGTGCAGTAGCATGATCTTGGCTCATTGCAGCCTCTGCCTCCCAGGCTCAAGCAATTCTCCTGCCTCAGTCCCCCGCATAGCTGGGATTACAGGCACCTGCCACCACACCTGGCTAATTTTTATATTTTCAGTAGAGACGGGTTTTCCCCATGTTGGCCAGGCTGGTCTCGAACTCCTGACCTCAGGTCATCTGCTCGCCTTGGTCTCTCAAAGTGCTGGGATTACAGATGTGAGCCACCACGCATGCCTGCTTCACTGCATTCCTAATTTTCATTTGGCACATGAAGCTGGGGACCTTTTTTTGAGTTTAAGAGCTGTCTGTCCTTCATTTTCTTTGACTTCTGGATTTATATCCGCCTAACTGGTTGGCATTTTCTTACCGCTTTCTAGATGTTATTTATATAACGAGGATATTTTATCCCTGAGTTGAACTTTGTTCCCAGTTACATTTTGATTTGATTCTATTTTTTCACTGTGTTTATGGACTTCTCAGCAGAAAAATGTGGGTGTTTACATCACTGGCACACCCCAGTTTTCTTTGGCAAGTTCTGGTTCTGTCCCCAGAACTTTTTTTTTTTTTTTTTGAGATAGAGTCTCATTCTGTTGCCCAGGCTGGAGTGCAGATCTTGGCTCACTGCAACCTCTGCCTCCCGGGTTCAAACGATTCTCCTGCCTCAGCCTCCCGAGTAGCTGGGACTACAAGTAGGTGCCACCACGCCCGGCTATTTTTTTTTTTTTTCTGTATTTTTAGTAGAGATGGGGTTTCACCGTGTTAGCCAGGATGATCTCGATCTCCTGACCTTGTGATCCTCTGGCCTCGGACTCCCACAGTGCTGGGATTACAGGCGTGAGCCACCGCACCTGGCCAAAATTTCGTTTTTTTAAAAAAAATTTTATTTATCTTTTGAGACAGAGTCTCACTCTATTGTTGAGGCTGGGGTGCAATGGCACGATCTCGACTCACTGCAACCTCTGCTTCCCGGGTTCAAGCGATTCTCCTGCCTCAGCCTCCCAAGTGGCTAGTACTACAGGTATCTGCCATCACACCTGGCTGATTTTTGTGTCTTTAGAAAAGACGGGGTTTCACCATGTTGGTTAGGCTGATCTCGAACTCCTGACCTCAGGCGATTTGCTTGACTAGGCTTCTCAAAGTGCTGAGATCACAGGCGTGAGCTGCCACGCCTGGCCCAGACCTCCTTATAGAAGCTTTCACGTGTCCTTCTCTGGAGCTGAAGGTACCACTTTGGTCCTCACCCCAATATACTCTTATTCATTCTCAAAACATTGCAGAAACCATCACACCAGAGGTAGCAGAGACGCCGAAATTCACTGTACCTCCCAGAGAATGGAGGCTTCAGTCTGGGGCCAGGGATGGGATCATAAGGTTGCATTACAGTCTGCTGAAGCCACGAGGAAGAGAGAAAAATACACGGCTAAGCCTCTGCTTGTCACTTCCTGCCCCACGTCAGCTGTGGCTCTGCTGAGCTGAGGACACAATCGATATCTCTTCCCCTTGACCCACGAGGCCCCACCCATGCCGTCAAATGAGTCTCAGCTCCCTGTGTTCCTGACACCCTGCTCCTCTCAGGAACACTGAATTCATGCAGCCTCCTGGCCTTTGCCTGGGCTCTTCCCGTTGCCAGAACTCCCCACACTCCCACACTCTCAGGTCACTCTCTGGCTAGTCCCATTTGTTGCTGGATTTCAGTATCAAAGCCACCTCCTCCGGGAAGCCCTCCCAGACTTAGCCATCTCTCTCAGCAGCCTGGTCCCAGGGGCAACTCATATAATTATTGGGCAATTGTTTATCGCCATCTCCCCTACTGGACTGTCAGCTCCCCTGGGCAGAGAGTGGGTTTGCTTTGTCCCCGATTCCCTGTACGCAGGCTGTGCCCAAGAAGTATCTCTGGGTGACTGAACAGTTAAAGTCAACAAAATACTTACCCAAACCATTTTTGTGCTAAGATTTGTGATTGGGTTACAGAGATGAAGATGACTTTTTTTTTTTCTTTTGAGACAAGGTCTTGCTGTCAGCCAGGCTGCAGTGCAGTAGCGCTGTCATGTCATGACTCACTGTAGCCTGGGACTCAAGCTTAAGTGATCCTTCCTCCTCGGCCTCCTGAATAGCCGAGACTCCAGGTGCATATCACCATGTCTGGCTCATTTTTCTTTTCTTTTGTAGAGACTAGGTCTCACTCTGTTGCCCAGGCTGGTCTGGAACTCCTGGGCTCAAGCCATCATCATGTCTCAGCCCCACAAGGTGTAGGGATCACAGAGTCACATCATGCCCAACTGAGTTAGCATTTTTTGATAGCCAAGTGATAGTATAAGTCTCTGAACTCAGCCCCAGTTGAATTATCTTGAGACACTTGGTCATAATTCAAGTTCTTCTTTGGCCTGGTGTATTTTATCATTGGCCATGGTTTTACATAAAACAAAATGAGCCACAAAGTGGAGAGAGCTACTAGATTGGCAGTCCCAAACCTCTTTGGCACTAGGAACCAGTTTCGTAGAAGACGATTTTTCCACAGATGGTGGGTGGGGGGATGGTTTTGGGATGAAACCATTTCCCCACAGATCATCAGGCATTTGTTATGTTCTCTTAAGGAGTGTGCAGTCTAGGTTCCTCACATGTGCAGTTCACGGTAGGGTTCATGCTCCTATGAGAATCTAATGCCACCGCTGGTGTGACACGAGCAGGAGCAGCTCAGGTGGGAATGGTCGATCGCCCATCACTCACCTCCTGCTGTGCGGCCCAATTCCCAACAGGCCATGGATTAGTACTGGTCTGTGGCCTGGGGGTTAGGGACCCTTGTATGACAAGAATGTAAGGAAACCAAATACCCACAAACAGGAACCTGACTGGTGCTACCCGCATCCAGTGTCAATCTCCCTTATGAAGACTTGAACTTCTGAGGCCTAAGCAGAGAAGGGCTTCAACAAGACAATGTGTCTCCAGGTGGACAGAGGGGCTGGTGACATGGCCCCAGCCTATGTGTGTCCTCCCTCCCCAGGGGGGCTCCATGCTGACTTCTGTGGAAGCTTCCTCTGGTCTCCACACACATGTCTCTGCTCTATCAGAGCCCCCTAAGCATTCACAACACCCTCTATGTGCAGATGCTCTGAACACTCTGGAGCTACTGAAATCTGCAGCAAGGTCACCCCCACTGTGCAAGAATCAAAAAGAAAACAAACTTGAGGCATTGCTGTTGACACCATGCAGTCTTAGAGTTCTCAGGCCTCCCTGGGCCCCGGCTCTCGTTCTTTCCAACATGACACCATCTGCTCAAATCCTGTTGGAATCCTGAGCAAGAAGAGCACTTCACTTTACTGCCTTAGAGCTTCCATCTGGGCTTCTGGGTTTCCCATCCTGACCTGATCCACTTCTCCTCTGTTACTCATGAGCTGAGTCTACTCTGCAACCAGCCTCAGCTCCCTCTCCTACCAACTAACAGGACGTGGAGCCCCGTGGACAACCCAGCACTGCAATCCAGTACCTCATTGCTCCATTTCCCACCCACCTTCATCTGCGCCTGGCAGAAAGTGAGAGTCCCTACTCCAGACTTAGGAACTCACACCCAAGTTCCTGTGCCCACTCTGATGGGCCCATTAGGCACTCTGCTCTTTTTCTAAGTAGAGATAAATAAGTAAACACCACAGTGAATAGTCACATCCTCCCTTACTCAGAGACCAAATTCCCAGGCACTCAGGTGCCCTAGAGACCTGCTCCAGCGTCTCCACCTCCCCACCCCCACCAGCCTAATGGTTGCCCATTCATTCAACACCACCACTTGTTATGAGACTCTCACCTGTCCCCTGTGCTGTGCCCCACAGCTCCAGACATTCTGATGGTGGTTATGAGGATGGTTGTCATTGTTCTCATATAGGAGGCCTCCCTTCTACCTTCCAAAAGCCTATTGGGGCCCAGGCACATGAGCCACCAGATCTAGAGAGAAGCAGATAGCAGAAGCTGCCCAAATCCAGTACTAGTCTTTCAACCAAAATGTATCCCTCCATCTCAGATGCCACACCCTTGACTTCCCAGGAGATAACTGATACACTTAGACACCATTTGAATAAGACTTTCCTGATGCACATCCATTCCTGGAATCTTAGCGCTGGAAACATCGCTGAGATCCTTTGATCTGTCTTTTCTTTTTTACAGAATAGAAGCTAAAGCGCAAGGGATTTGCCCAAAGCCAGTCAGCTTGTTACTAAAATGACAGAGGCTGGTGTACACTGAATGCCAACATGCCCCACATGATCTCCCCAAGGTGCCAGATAGGGCAGTTGGACACTAAGGTCTTTGCCCTTCTTCCCACTGAGAGGTGGAGATGATTCCCTGCACCCTTTAGAGCTAAGTGGGCTCCTGGCTCCTCTGACTAGTAGAGTGTGATGGTGGAAATGATGCTGCATTCTACTGTGATGTCATAAGTAGCCATACAGTGTCCCTATTGTTTGTTGGAACCCTCACTCTTAGATCGCTGAGCCACCATATAAGAAGTCCAGCTACCCTGAGGCTGTGGACTGTGGCTGCACTCCAGTCCTTAAGCCCAGCTGTGCTCAGGTATCTCATCTTCTACACCCCACCCTCAGCATTGGATATGAGTCTCAGATCACCCGGACTGGCCAGACTCCCCACTGAATACCACCAAGTGATGCCAGGCAATTCCACACAGAGGAGAAGAACTGCCTGGCTGAGCCCTGCCTGAAATCCTGACCTACAAAGTCATGAACTACATATATATAGTTTATATATATATATATATATATATATATGTACAATATATATATTTATATATATTTTTATATGTATTGTACATATATATATAAAGACTGTTATTTTAAGTCACTAGGTTTGCAACAATTTGTTGTGCAGAAATGAAAAGCTACAACACTGCCCGACCTCCCATACTAGTTTGCTAGGGCTGCCATAACAAAATATTGCAGATAGGATTGTGAAACAGAATTTTATTTCTTACGATTCTTGGGCTGGAAGTTCAGGACTGAGGTGTCTGCAGGGTTGGTTTCTCCTGGGTCTCTCTCTCTCTGTCTTCTCCCTGCATCCTCACATCACCTTCTGTGTGTGTGCGTGTCTGTAACCTCATCTCCTTTTCTAATAATGACACCAGTCAGGTGGGATCAAGGCCCACTCTAAAGATTACATGTTTACCTTATTACTCCTGTAAAGACCCTAACTCCAAACAGGGCTACATTCTGAGGTACTGGGGCTTAGAACGTCAACATATAAACTTCATGGGACATAATTCAACCCATCTTACCTATGTAAAAGGAAGACTGACCTGTCTGTAATTCATATTCCCCAAGTACTGAGTTCTCACTGCTCTAGTAGGAATACCAACTCACTGCATATTCTTGCTTAGACATTGGATAATCATATGTACCAAACTGCAATTGAAATACTATACAGCGATGAGAATGAAAGTTATGATTATGTGAACTCTTCCCTTGTGTACAATGGAAATACTAGTGCCCACCTCCCATGATCGTAAGAATAACAAAAGCCCCAGGGGTGTGATGACAACCGGCCAAGGAGGCTGGAGTCCTAGGTCACGCCTGCACATGTCACCCCAGAGCCCCTTCTTCAGGGTACTTGGGGGCAGAACCAACCTGCCAGGGTTTTTCAGGCACCAACACAGATGGCTCCCCTGTGAGCCCGATTCCCGTGGTCAGGCTGTTAGGTTAGGCACGAGTCCCACCTGCTGAAAAAAGGGACAAACAGGACATGCAGTGTTCCATTAAGGAGCTCGCATTTCACTTGGCTCTGCAAGCTCCTGTCCTGAATGATGTGTGTGGGGCTGGGCCGGACGGGCAGGGCCAGGGTAGACAGCAGATGGGCGCGCTGACTTTCCCCTCCGCAGAGCCGGGCCCCAGCTCCCAGCCTAACAGCAAAGTGTGCTTGGCAAGCAGAGCTGGGGTCTGATTTATGCAGAGCAAGAAAAGCACTGGCAAGTGGCTCTCTTGGCCAGGGCCGTGGGACACACCCAGGCCCAGATTGCAGGGGTGGCTGGTACAAGCCAGGGGGGCCTCCGCAGCATCCTACAGGGAGAGTGCCTGTCCTTAGAGTAGAAGCTCACATCAGTGTTTGCAGCCACAGAGCTGAATCCTTTCTCTGGAAAAGTTCTTTGTCCTCTGTTAAGCCACCACTCAGCATCCACCCTACCACGTGGTTGTTTTCAATAACCAAGCTTCCCCAGGTGTCCCCTTTGTGTCTGCACTTCAGGCTCTCCCGGGCCTGTGTTGTGTTACCAAATTCTTCAAAAAGGGAACTCGCAGGCTCTCCCCTCAGCTCCAACTGCCAGGCCCTGGCCTCAGCTCCTGCTGGCCCGAGCGGGGTGCCTGTGGGATTGCGCTTCACTCACTGTTCCTGTCTTTGAAACCTTCTCATTTGAATGGGCCGCTCTTCCTGAGGCCGGCATCCCTGCAGCAATTTGTTAGGCACAGGACAAGCATCCTTGGGTGTGACTGAGGGAGTCTGGGTCATAATGTATGCCTTATCACTGGAGAGAGTCAGAGACCCAGGTCAATGGACAAATGCATCTAACCCCCTCAAGACTACTTTCTTTAATATGGGAGGTTATTCTCCTCCACCACAGACTCTATCTCAGAAGCAGAAAGCCACCCATGAACAAAGACCCAGGACCAAGCCGACTCATGTTACCAGTGGAAACACCCATGCCAGCAGCTCACACCTGCATCCGACTCTCCCGTGGTCTCACTGGTTCCTTGCAGTTACCTGGGACTTCAGCAGAGCAGAACCACTCCTCATCTGACAGATGTCAAGTGTCCCCTGCTGCAGGACCTTCAAGTTGGGCAGGAAGTGGCCAGGGTGAGGAGAGGGCAGGATTTGGGCACATAGCCCAGAACTCTTTCCTGGACCTGGGGCCAGTGGGTCACATGAGCCTCCCAGCCCACACCACAGCAGCCATGTCTCATGCTGCCTCACCATGGGAGTTTGCCCACCCCAGATGCTTCCCTCCAGCCCAAAGTGCTCACAGCACTAACATGACTCAGCTTCAGCGAGAGGCAGAGATTCGGGGCAAACACGGGGATGTGTTCATGGCATGACCCAGGCCAGCTGTCCATCACCCGTGCCCACTGTCAGTTTATCAACAGCTCCAAATTTACCCGTTCATTGCCTAACTACAAAAACGTAGCTGGCCCACTAAGTGTGCTTCTTTTGCCAGCTGGCAGTGCTAAGCTTTGTCAGCAGAGGGCATTAGAGGAAGATTACAGGAGGAAGGGGCTTTCTGTCCTGGTTCCAGTGTGCCCTATTGTCAGGCTTCTGCTGGGCATGGCAGCCAGGAATCCCCAGTGGCCAGGAGCTCTCTTCCAGATCCCACCTTGGGTTCAGGCCTCTGGCGAGATGCCTCCTGGTGAACAGCTTTCCCTGGATACTAGAGGGGAGATTTCCAGCAAGTTCTAAAGGATGGATTTCCAGAAAGTCCTCCCACGTAGTACCAGAGGAGCTTCTCTGCCATTCAGGGAGCTAAGACCATGGCTGATCAGATCTTTCTAACTAGGTCTGAACCTTAGGTCGGGGAATAGGAGCCCTTTCTTGGGAAATGTATCAGCCCATGCAAGCTGGCCATTCCTTATATATACACTATTTCTTTATTTTTAAGTCCACTTCTAACTAGCCAATCCTTCAGGACTCCAGTCCCCTGTTATGTTAATAATTCTTTTTGTTGTTGTTGTTTGTATTGAGATGGAGTCTCCCTCTGTCACCCAGTCTGGAGTGCAGCGGTGTGATCTAGGCTCACTGCAGCCTCCGCCTCCCGGGTTCCAGTGAGTCTCCTGTCTCCCAGGTAGATGGGATTATAGGCACACACCACCAAGCCTGGACAATATTTCTTTTGTATTTTTAGTAGAGCCGGGGTTTCACCATGTTGGCCAGGCTGGTCTCAAACTCCTGACCTCAGGTGATCCACCCGCCTTGGCCTCCCAAATTGCTGGGATTACAGGAATGAGCCATCATGCCTGGCTAATAGTTCTTTATATTAAACTTTCACTGTTCAAATCTTCCAGTTGGGCCCTGGCTGATGCATTGCCTAAGTGGCTCCCTTTTTCCCTCTGAAAAGCAGTGTGGGCTTCCTAGATTCCAAGGAGGGAGACCAAGTCTTTGACAGAGGTGGAAATCATGCCACACCAGGGATAACTGGCTGGAACCGAGGGCAGCTGGATGACATTCTAACAGATGTGAACCACTGCCTTCAAGTCCCTGGGAGCTGGCTTTGGAAACAGACTTGGCCCTGTTCTGTTGGATTCAGAAGTCAGATAGAGAGACAGCCAGGAGGCCCACGCTATGGGGGAGAGGCCAGATTCCAACTCCACATATGCGAGGCCCTTCTCATCAGTCTAGCTGTTTGAGCATGAAACACACGGCTTCAGCCGGGCATGAGCCTGCTCCAGCACACGTGCCTCAGGAGGGAGGTACAGGCTGCACAATTGCTACAGAGGACACGTGCCTCAGGAGGGAGGTACAGGCTGCACAACTGCTACAGAGGACAACATGGAGGGTTTGGGGTATGATGAAGAGGATTTCTAAGAATCAATTATGCTGAGAGATTTTAACCAATAAAATATAGGGCAGAGCATTACAATGACAAAACAATAAGAAAATGCTAAACAGTAACATTAGATATCTGTGACCTAAGGTCTTGATCTCCATGTCATTATTTTATTTATTTATTTATTTATTTTTGAGACAGAGTCTTGCTCTGTTGCAAGGCTGGAGTGCAGTGGCATGATCTCAGCTCACTGCAAACTCCACCTTCTGGGTTCAAGAGATTTCCCTGCTTCAGCCTCCCAAGTAGCTGAGACTACAGGTGAGCACCACCACGCCTGGCTAATTTTTTGTATTTTAGTAGAGACGGGGTTTTACCATGTTGGTCAGGATGGTCACCATCTCCTGACCTCATGATTCACCTGCCTCGGCCTCCCAAAGTGCTGGGATTACAGGCGTGAACCACCACACCCGGCCCTCCATGTCATTCTAATAGTGACATTTATTTGGCCAATGGACTAATAAAGTTGTTATTAAAGTGTCTCTGTAGTTTGTACTATTTTGGCATAATATATCTCGCTGGATAAAAGTAATGTATCGATAATCACATGATTATGTTGGTGCTCTAAATATACTGAGCCATATGAGCAAAATAACATTTTCAACTAAGGTAAGCATAGTATTGCCAAAATTTATATATTGTATAGTTCTACAATTTAATTTTCAGTTTGATCATAAATTCTCATTTGCTGTTTTTTATCTTAGGAACCCAAAGGCTGTTTAACTTAGACATTTATGATGTACTAAAGTTATTGTAAGGCTATTTAAATAGTTAAGCATTAAGTGCACATGAATTTACAGTTCTATAAATGTCCTCTTGAACCATATAAGATACAGCACTCCTGGAAACCTAGCTGAGAAATCCAAACCCAGTTTCACACTGCCAGATAATTAATTTTCAATCAGGAAGCAGTGTTTTTATTTTCACAGATTTAAGTTAAAGAGCTTGAACACATCAGAGAAAGAGTACGATTAATCAATCTGGTAACTTAGCAAATATCTATTACTTGTCTGAGGCCAGGCACTCTGAATACAGCAGTGAGAAAGACAAACGCAGCCCCCGCCATCCGGGGGTGAAAACATCACTATTCAGCTCATAGGTTACACACAGGCTGAAAGTTAACAGGGGTAACTGGAGCTAAGGCTGGGAGATGGAGGGCACGTTGGGCACAGCCTCCATGGAGAAGTCACATTTGAGCTGAGCCCTAAAGGCTCTAGTGAAGGAGGCGAGGGAGATGTTTGCGGGGGTAGGGTTGTTGCAAGTGGAGGAAAGCTCACATCTCAGCGAGTGAGAACGCAGCACACTCAAGCATCTGGGAGCACTTCAGACCTGACAGTGAGAGGCCAGGGAGGATGGCGGGGACAGAATCACGGGGCAGATGCGCTTTACTCTACTTACATGTATCTTTATCCTATGCATCTTTATTCCTTATCTTAGTATCAGGACCCATTAAAGCATGTGTGTGTGTGTGTGTGTGTGTGTGTGTGTGTGTGTGTGTGTGTGTGTGTGTGTGTGTGCAATCGTGGGTGCATGTGTGTTTACTGGGGCTAGATGTAAGAAGTCTTCCTTGCAATTGACACTGGTCAAAAACTGTGAAAAATATGGCTTTCTCCTGAGTGAACCGAGAAACTATTGAAGGCTTTTAAGCCACAGTACTGACTGGATTGCATTTTAAAAGTTCTACCCTGAGGCTGAGCGTGGTGGCTCACACCTGGAATCCCAGCTACTCCGGAGGCTGACACAGGAGAATTGCTTGAACCTGGGAGGAGGAGGAGGAGGTTGCAGTGAGCCGAGAGCGTGCCACTGCACTCCAGCCCGGGGCCTGGTGACACAGCGCGACTCTGCCTCAGAATACAAACAAAATTAAGGTTAGAGATTGTGTGGATTTCTTTTTTCCTCGGAGAACCAGAGGAGGAAAACAAAGATGGAGAAAAACACGAGCGTTGAATGAATGAAGCTCTTCTCCACAGCCTTACCTTTGAGAAGTTTTCTGTTTTCAAATTGTATAACCTTACCTTGTTTTTTTCTGTTTTACTTTACTACCCCTCGTGTGGCCGGAAAGAGCTCCCAGAGAGAAAAGACAGAGACGGTCTGCGTTGCCAATGAAGCCCAAGGCTGAAGATCGAAGAAGTGAACGTGGAACTTGCAAGGCACCTGGAGACCATGGAAATCTTGTCAGGTAAGTTGGCCGCTAAAAGCTTGTTTTGAAGGGAGGAAGGTTCCATGTGTATTCTTTGCTTATCACAGACACAATCTAAAACAACAAGGCAGGGTAGGACCTTTCTTAAAGTATGTTTTAGTGGAAACAGTACTTCAGAAACCCAGTTCATCCACTGAAGAACCTCCCGCACACGGTTACACTCTGGATTGACATGTCAATCAGGGTGACAATCTCCATTTTTAACCCAGGGAATTATTTTTCTCTTGACAAGAGGATTGACACGTCAATCAGGGTGACAATCTCCATTTTTAACCCAGGGAATTATTTTTCTCTTGACAAGAGAAGTTGACAACTGTCTCTGTCTCTAGGCCATAAGACGAATTTGATCTAAACCCTTTATACCGACATGATTATGTTTTCTGTGTAAACAATAAAGTTACTAAGCTCGGTTAGTAGATGGTGCTTGGCTTTCTTGGGGTTGGGGGGGGCGGGTCCCCAGGGCATGCCTGGACACGGGTCTCGGGCTTGGGTTCGCCCCGGAAAGCCTGTGAGACGCTCTCTCCACCTGACCTGCCCCCGGGGAAGGCAGTTCCGGGTGTTCCCACCTCTGCTGCAGGCTGGGCTTGCCGCTTGGTCTGTCGTCCCGCCTATTCCGGACAGCAGTGCTGAGAGGCAGGAGTTCCTGGGCTTGGAGAACAAGGCAGGGCCCCTTGCTAGGTGTCCCAGGTTGACGTGGGGCAGTGAGGTCATGGAGCCCGGGATCGTTCTGCTGACAGCCTTCCCGAGGGTCTCAGGCATGTTGGTGGGGTCCAGCGATTCCCGCCACACCTCACCATACCGAACCTCCGTCTCCATGGGACCGGATCGCTGCCCACGCC
>CAUYQU010030999.1:0-35717 GCA_963574635.1 Cheracebus regulus | reverse complement strand
CCCATGATATATTCTAAGAAAACAATGAGATAGAAAATTAACAATGATATCCAGGACTTGAACTCAGACCTGGAACAAGTAAACTTAACAAATATTTACAGAACTCTCCTCCCCAAATCCACAAAACATACATTTTTCTCAGTATCACATTATACCTATTTTTAAAATGACCACATAATTGGAAGTAAATCACTCCTCAGCAATTGCATAGCATTTCACAGATTTAAATAAAATATTGGTTGGCTGCTTATTTGTTATTTTCATCCCCTATTCCTTCCTGTCTCCATTGTTAAGCACAATTATTGGCAATAAAAGAGGTTTTTAATACCCATTTTTAGACTGCATTCTAGCCTGAGCAATAAAACAAGAATCCCATTCTCTCTCCCTCTTTCTCTCTTTCATTCTTTTGCTGTTTCTTTCTTTCTCCTTTTCTCTCTTTTCCTAAAAAAATAAAATAAAATAAAAAGTCTATGGAAATAAACAGATACCCAGGATCCTTAAAAAAAAAAAAAAAATTAGCCAGGCATGGTGGTGTGCCCCTGTAGTCCCAGCTACTTGGGAGGCTCCAATGGGAGGATCTCCTGAGCCCAGGTAGAGGCTGTGGTGAGCTGTGATTGAACCACTGCACTCCAGCCTGGCCAACAGAGTGAGATCTTGCCTCAAAAAATAATAAAAATAAGTGCAGTTAGGATGAGCAGCCATTTTCATACCAATATTCAAAAGAGCATCATTCACAATAATTCAAAAGGCAGAATTAACACACGTGTCTATTATCAGATGCATGATAAACAAAATATGGTATATAAAGACAATGGAATATTATTTAGCCTTAAAAAAGGAAGTCAATTCTGATATGCTATAATACAGATGATTGTCGAAAACATTATGCTTTGTAAAACCAGCTAGTTACAGCAGGACAAATACCGTACGATTCCACATATGAGATTCCTAGAGTAGCGAGATACATAGAAACAGAACTAGAATGGTGTTACTTAGGGCTGAGGAGGAGGATGTGGAGTTCCTATTTAATGGATACTGAGGCATGGTCTGTGAAAACAAAAACATTCTGGAGGTGGATGGTAGCAAGGGCTGCACAATAATGTAAATGCACTTAATGCCATTGAACTTAAAAAGTTCAGGCCAGGTGCAGTGGCTCATGCCTGTAACTCCAGCACTTTGGGAAGTCGAGGTGGGTGAAGCACCTGAGGTCAGGAGTTTGAGACCAGCCTGACCAACATAGCGAAACCCTGTCTCTACTAAAAATATAAAAATTAGCTGGGCATGGTAGCACACGCCTGTAATCCTAGCTACTCAGGAGGCTGAGGCAGGAGACTCACTTGAACCCGGGAGGCAAAGGTTGCAGGGAGCCAAGATCATCACACCACTGCACTTCAGCCTGGGTGACAGAGTGAGACTCTATCTCAAAAAAAAAAAAAAAAAAAAAAAGCTAAGAAGGTCAATTTTATGTTATGCATATTTTAACACAAAAGAATAGTTAAGAAAACACTCTTGATACGTGAAGTTTAAATTGGAAATATCAATTATCCTCTGTTGATATCCCCCTTATATTCTGTTTCACTTCCTGTTTTCCAAGGTTTCAATTTTATATGTATACATATAAGATTTATCAGTATTCATGCGTTTTTTTTTTTGTTTGTTTGTTTTGAGAAAATTTCTTGTCTTGCTCTATCAATTAGGGTGGAGTGCAATGGCATGATCTCAGCTCACTGCAGCCTCTGCCTCCCAGGCTCAAGTGATCCTCCCATTTCAGCCTCTAAAGTAACTGGGACCACAGGTAAGCACCACCAAGTCCAGCTAATTTTTGTATTTCTTGTAGAGATGGAGTTTTACCATGTTTCCCAGGCTGGTCTTGAACTCCAGAGCTCCAACTATCTGCCTGCCTTGGCCTCTTCAACTACTGGGATTTACAAGCGTGAGTCACCATGCCCAATCCATGCCTAATTTTTTTAACTACATTTTCTATCTCTGTCCACTGAAATAGCCTAGGAGTAATGATACCCCAGCAGCAATGAGCACATCTAATACCCAGGTCTTGGCTTCTAAACACCATTTCCTCTTAACTAAGAACTGAGGCACTTTGGAGAAATGGCTGATTCCAGCTAAGCTTACAATATCTTGTACAGAAAATCAAGAAAGTTATCAAAGACAAAAAACTTCATCAAAGGGACATAGAAGCCAGATTGAAGGGACTTCTCTTGGCCACGCTGGGACTTTTTTTTTTTTTTTTTTAAAGACAGGGTCTCGCCATGTGGGTCAGGCTGGTCTTGAACTCCCGACCTCAGGTGATTCGCCTGCCTTGGCCTCCAAAGTGCTTGGATTACAGGCGTGAGCCACTGTGCCCGGCTGACACTGGGACTTTCAAACATCTAGAAGAATAATGATGATAATGATAAATAAAACTACATGTGTCCATATTGATAAATATCCTCATTATTCAAGTATCTGATATTTGCACATGTCTACTCAGTAGAATTTATTTGTAACCCCCAAATCAACAGCACGTGCAACACTTTCATTGTCAATCACAGACATAGGCAAAGCAGTGAGAAAAATCTTAGTCCCCTGACACACCTTTCCAGAGGAGGTCAAAAAAGGTGATACTCTGCTTTGTTTCAGCTCCCATACTGTAAACAAGAGTCCTTTTTGCAGTCTTTTTAACTAGATGTGCCACAATTTTTGCATTTTTGTTGGTAATTTGATCACTTAAAATGGTCTGAGTGTACTGCTAAGGCGGTATCCAATGATGTTTTTTTTTTTTTTTTTTTTTTTTTGAGATTGAGTTGCCCAAGCTGGGATGCAATGGTGTCATCTCAGCTCACTGCAACCTCTGCCTCCGGGGTTCAAGCGATCCTCCCGCCACAGCCTCCCAAGTAGCTAGGATTACAGGTGAGAGCCATTATGCCCAGCTAATTTTTATATTTTTAGTAGAGATGGGTTTTATCATGTTGGTCAGGCTAGTCCTGAACTCCTGACCTCAGGTTATCCCTCTGCCTTGGCCTCCCAAAGTACTGGGATTACAGGCATGAGCCCCCATGCCCGGCCTTGGTGTCCAATGTTTCTAAGCAAGGAAGGCCGTGATGTGCTTCACAGAGAAAATGTGTATGTCAGACAAGCTTCACTGAAACACAAGTTACAGTGCTGTTGGCTTTTAGTTCAATGTTAATGAACCAACCATATACATTAAATAAGACATCTTCAAACAAAAACACAGATAAAACCAGGTTATGCATTCATCAGTTGACAACATGACCGGAGGCTTACAGGAACCGAACCTATATTTACCCTAGGAGCAATGATTCAGCATGCCTTAATTCAGTGTTTGCTGTGGTAGCTTTAAAACACACAACTCACTCTAAAAGAATTCACCGTACTTAAAAAAAATAAAAGTAGGGGAAAGTCTTTTTTTTTTTTTTTAAGACAGGGTCTCACTGTGTCGCCCAGGCCGGAGTATAGTGATGCAATCACAGCTCACTGTAGCCTCCAACACCTGAGCTCATGCAATTCTCTTGCCTCAGCCTCCCAAGTAGCCCCACAAGTGCATGCTACCATGCTCAGCTAATTTTTAAATGTTCTGTAGAGACAAGGTCTCACTATGTTGCCTTGGCTGGTCTCAAACTTTTGGGCTCAGGCGACGCTCTTGCCTCAGCCTCCCAAAGTGCTGGGAGCACAGGCATGATCCACCGTGCCCAGCCAGAAAGCTCTTTTTTTTTTTTTTTTTTTTTTTTAGATGGAGTCTCTCTCTGTCGCCCAGGCTGGAGTGCAGTGGCATGATCTTGGCTCACAGCAACATCTGCCACCCAGGTTAAGTGATTCTCCTGCCTCAGCCTCCTGAGTAGCTGGGACTACAAGTGCACACCGTCATGCCTGGCTAATTTTTGTATGTTTAGTAGAGATGGAGTTTCACCATGTTGGCCAGGATGGTCTTGATTTCCTGACTTTGTGATCCACCCGCTTCAGTCTTCCAAAGTGAAAATCTCTTTTCTAAAGAAGATTACCGGTACCAAGGTAGCAGTAATGATGGAATTAGAAAAATCACAGTTTTGCAGACCCCAGTGCAATTGTCGATTCAGGCCAGGGTCATGACGAGAGTCCAAGGTGCCAGGACACCACCCCACATATTACCTACGGCACAGGGACAGCGGCTTGACAATGAGGACACCGGGTAGTGAAGAAGTAAATGAAGCAATAAACGCAGCACCCCTGAGCGGTACAGTCTGCTGGCATGTGCCCCTGTGATGTGATACATCATGTTACCCGTTGGGTGCCGAAATGTTTCATCTAGGCCTAACTTTCCAGGGCATGGGAAATACATGGGACAGATGTACAAGTTAAGCAGCTACATGAGACCAGGCACGGTGGCTCACACCTGTAAACCCAGCTCTCTGGGAGGTCAAGGCGGGTGGATCATGAGGTCAAGAAATCAAGACCATCCTGACCAACATAGTGAAACCCTGTCTCTACTAAAAATACAAAAAATTAACTGGGCATGATGGTGCTTGCCTATAGTCCCAGCTACTCGGGAGACTGAGGCAGGAGAATCACTTGAACCTGGGAAATGGAGGTTGCAGTGAGCCAAGATAGCACCACTGCACTCCAGCCTGGCAACAGAGAAAGACTCCATCTCAAAAATAAATACATAAATAAATAAACAGCTTCACGATGAAAGAATTAGAAAAATATAGAAGCCGAATGCAATGCCTCATGCATGTAATACCAGCACTTTGGGAGGCCAAGGCAGGTGGATCACTTGAGATCAGGAGTTTGAAGCCAGCCTGGACAATATGATGAAACCCCATTTCTACTAAAAACACAAAAATTAGCCTGGTGTGGTGGTGGGCGCCTGTAACCCCAGTTACTCGATAGGCTGACGCATGAGAATTGCTTGAACCTGGGAGGTAGAGGCTGCAGCAGTGAGCCAGGACTGAGCCACTACACACCATCCTGGGTGACAAAGTGACGTTCGGACTCAGAAAAAAAAAAAAAAAGAACTAGACAAATACAGTAGTCCCTCCTTATCCTCAGTATCACTTTCCCAGGTTTCTCAAGGAAAATATGTGACTGGTTGGGCAAGGTAACTCATGCCTGTAATCCCAGCACTTTGGGAGGCCAAGGCGAGTACATCACCTGAGGTCAGGAGTTCAAGACCAGCCTGGCCAACAAGGGAAAACCATGTCTCTACTAAAAATACAAAAAATTAGCCAGGTGTGGAGCCACACACCTATAATCCTAGCTACTCAGGAGGGTGAGACAGGAGAATTGCTTGAATCCAGGAGGCAGAAGTTGCTGTGAGCTGAGATAGCACCGTTACATTCCAGCCTGGGCAGCAAGAGCAGAAGTCCGTCTCAAATTAAAAAAAAAAAAAAAAAAAAATAGGCGACTACGGCATAACAGGATATTGACAGAGAGCCCACATTCATAAAAGTCATTACAGCATATTGTTATAATTGTGCCACTTTATCATGAGTCCTTGTCACTGATCTCTTACTGTGCCTAATTTAAAAATAACTTTGTCATAGGTATCTATCTACAGGAAGAGACATACTAATAATATATATAGGGCTCTATCACAGTTTTAGGCATCAATGGAGTTATTGGAGGGTATCCCCCTTGGATAAGGTGGGAATGTTGTACAGAATTTAAGATAACCTACAATATAAAAAGAACCTAGACTCTTCTAGAAGTGAGTGTCATGGGTGGGGAGAAATGGCAGGACAAAAAAATAGACCCAAAGATTGAAACAATGCAACCAAATGCAACGTGCAATGCATGCGTGATAGGATCCCGGTTTAAAATCTAAAACGTATCTGGGCACAGTGGCTCACGCCTGTAATCCCACTATTTTTAGGAGCCCAAGGCAGGTGGATCGCTTGAGCTCAGGAGTTTGAGACCAGCCTCGGCAACATGGTGAAACCTCATCTCCACTGAAAATAGAAAAATCAGCTGGGCACAGTGGTATGCACCTTTAGTCACACTTGGGAGGCAACAGGGGGAGGATCGCCTGAGCCCATGATATATTTATTATATATAATAATTATGAATAATTTATTTATAAAAATAAAGTATACAATGTATTATTAACATTTATTTTGAGAGGAAGTCTCGCTCTGTTGCCCAGGCTGGAGTGCAGTGGCGTGATCTCGGCTTACTGCAATCTTTACCTCCCAGATTCAAGCGATTCTCCTGCCCCCGCCTCCCAAGTAGCTGGGATTACAGGCACCTGCCACAACACTTGGCTATAAAATGTTTTGTTTTTTTTTTTTGAGATGAGATCTTGCTCTGTCGCCCAGGTTAGAGTGCAGTGATGCAGTCATGGCTCAATGCAGCCTCAACTTCTGAGGCTCAAGTGATCCTCCCACCTCAGCCTCCTGAGTAGCTGGAACTATAGGCACATGTCACATGCATGGCTAGTTTTTGTATTTTTTGTAAAGATAGGGTCTCACCGTATTGCCCAGGCTGGTCTTGAACTCCTGGGCTCAAGTGATCCTCCCACCTGAGCCTCCTGAGTAGCTGGAACTATAGGCACATGCCACATGCATGGCTAGTTTTTGTATTTTTTGTAAAGATGGGGTCTCACTGTACTGCCCAGGCTGGTCTTAAACTCCTGGGCTCAAGTGATCTTCCCACCTTGGCCTCCCAAAGTGTTGAAATTACAAGTTTGAGCCACCGTGCATAGCAAAATGTGTTTTTATATATTAGAGCAACTGAGAATATTGGAATGTGGACAGGTTATTAGATGATACTGAAATTTGTTAATTGTACTTAGTGGTGATGTGTCTAGGGTCTAACTTATCTTTAACCTCCAGAGAGTGAGATGAAATCAATAAAGAAAATAATAATTACTGAATCTATGTAGGGGGTAGATAGGTGGGCTTATGGTACTTTTTTTCTCCAAGTTTTCTGTCTGTATAAAAACGTTTACAAGAAAAAGTTGGAGAATGGCCTAGGAAAAATCTAAAATTTTCTTTGCTAATTTTAGATGTAATTTTTATTTAATTTTATTTATTTAAATTTTATTTTAATATAGAAATTCTTAGCATTGGATTTGCTTCAGAATCACGGGGGAAGCTTTAAAAAACAAAAAAGTCTCTGCATGGCATCCACAGGTCTAATTTAATTGGGCTGATGTGGAATCCAGACATATTATTTTTCTGAAACGAAGTATCGCTCTTGTTGCCCAGGCTGGAGTGCAATAGCTCGATCTCCGCTCACTGCAACGTCTGTCACCCCGGTTCAAGCAATTCTCCTGTCTCAGCCTCCCGATTACCTGGAATTACAGGCTCATGCCACCATGCCTGGCTAATTTTTGTATTTTTAGTAGAGATGGGGTTTTAACATATTGGTCAGGCTGGCTTTGAAATCCTGACCTCAGGCGATCTGCCTGCCTCGGCCTCCCAAAGTGCTGGGATTACAGGCATGAGCCACCGCTCCTGGCCTTTTCAGACATACACATTTTAAAGCTCCCAGTGACTCAGCCGGGGCTGAGAACCAGCACCTTTAATGACTTGTGGGAATCAGAATCATTCCTGATATGACTCCTAGACCCCAGGAGGTGCTGGCCAAGGGGAAGAGAAAGGAGAGAGCTGATGCTGGCTCCTGCTCCTGGCTGCTAACACTGCCGTTCAGTCAATCGAGGCACCAACTGCTCCTGATGGGTGCTCTACCATCCTTTTGTTTAGACAGGGTCTTGCTCTGTGGCTCAGACTGGAATGCAGTGGTGCAATCACAGCTCACCACAGCCTCCAACCCCTGAGCTCAAGCGAGTCCCCTGACTCAGCCTCCTGAGTAGCTAGGACTATAGGCACATGACATCACGCCTGGCTTATTTTATTTTTTTATTTTTGTATACCGGGTCTTACAGTGTTGCCCAGGCTGGTCTCAAACTCCTGGCCTCAAGCGGTCCTCCCACCGTGCTGGGATTATGGATGTGAGCCACCATGCCTGGCTATAGCATCTATTTTTACTGACCAGAGGTGTTTTTCACTCACCCAAGGTCACAGGGCTGAGAGGGGGACACAGGCAAAGAGCCTACACTCTTAGTTCCTGCTCCTGCCTTTGGAAAATTATAAATGTGTTATTCTGGCTGGTCCAAGGGGCGTGCAAAGGCAGGAAGGATGGAGATGGGTCATGGGAGCCAATCATCAGAAGTGTGTGGAGCTTCGGCTTTGTCTCTCTTTTTTTTTTTTTGCAACAGTGTTTCACTCTTGTTGTCCAGGCTGGAGTATAACGGCGTGATCTCGGCTCACTGAACCTCTGCCTCCCAGGTTCAAGGGATGCTCCTGCCTCAGCCTCCCAAGTAGCTGGGATTGCAGGCACCCGCCACCATGCCTGGCTCATTTTTGTATTTTTAGTAGAGACAAGGCTTCATCATGTTGGCCTGGCTGGTCTCAAATTCCTGACCTCAGGGCATCTACCCGCCTCAACCTCCCAAAGTGCTGGGATTACGGGCTTGAGCCACTGTGCCTGGCTGCTTCAGGCTTTTTCTAAAGAGAGGACCAACTTGTTTTTCTTGAACTGGAGTCTTGAACTTAGGCAGTTCCTGTGGGTTTGGTCCTGAGTCTGTCTCCATCTCTGGACTGTGCTCTCTGGGAAGCCAGGGCCGTCCTGGCTCATTCTGTGACCTAAGGGGCTGGCAGGTGGCCTGGCATGACCCACGCGATCAAGAAAGCATTCTTGAATAAATGAATGACTTAGTGAAGGGCAGGAAGGGGAAGAGGAAGGACAGTGCTTACCAAGGGACCAGGCCACCACAGTGGAGCTGGGGGAAGGCTGGCTGCGGGAGACTGGGAGGGGGGAACAAGTGCTGTGAGGTTGGGAGACAGGAGAGGGGGCCTCCCCTCCCCAGCACTTGCGCAGAGGAAGCCCTCCTGGAACTATTTCTGTCTGTACTCCTTTGACAGATGCTTTTAATTGACTGGTACACGGTATTAACAACTAAACATGTTCTAATAATGGAAAGAAGGAAGAGAAACAAAAATGCTTCATCACTTGCTGAACTCTGGGTTAAACATTTTATTTTATCATTTTTTTTTTAGAGGGAGTTTCACTTTTATCATACAGGCTGGAGGGCAATGGTGTGATCTCAGCTCACTGCAAACTCTACCTCCTGGGTTCAAGCGATTCTCCTGCCTCAGCCTCCCGAGTAGCTGGGATTACAGGCATGCACCACCTCGCCCGGCTAATTTTTGCATTTTTAGTAGAGATGGGGTTCCACCCATGTTGGCCAGGCTGGTCTTGAACTCCCGACCTCAGGTGATCCGCCCACCTCAGCCTCCCAAAGTGCTGGAATTACAGGCTTGAGCCATTACACATGGCCTGGGTTAAGCACTTTACATTCATGATATCATTTAAGACGCATACCACCTGGGCAGGGAGATACTGACAAACAGAGTACCCGAGAGGCTGTCCCCTGCCCAGTAACCAGAATGTGACACAGCCACAGTTTCAACCCTACTCTATGTGACTTTGAAGCCTGGAACCAACTCTCAGCTGCCCTCCTGTAGTCAGGGGTCCCCACAGGGCAGACTGCAACCAAAGTGGGAGCGAGACCGTTTTCTGTGGTTCATAGACCAGGGCTTTTTCAGTTAGAGTATCTACCTATTTCCTATTTTTATATATACATATATTATACTGAGTTGGGAGACAGAGAAAGAGGAGGTGGGGGCGAGGAGAGACACACACACTAGGGCTTGCACTTTATTTGTTGGTTTTATTTATTGTTGAGATGGAGTCTCACTCTTGTCACCCAGGCTGGAGTGCACTGGCACCGTCTCGGCTCACTGCAACCTCTGCCTCCTGGGTTCAAGTGATTTTCCTGCCTCAGGCTTCCAAGTAGCTGGGATTACAGGCATGCGCCACCACACTCTGCTATTTTTTATATTTTTAGTAGAGACAGTGTTTTACTATGTTGGCCAGGCTGGTCTTGAACTCCTGACCTCAGGTGATCTACCTGCCTCAGCTTCCCAAAGTGTTGGGATTACAGGTGTGAGCCACCATGCCCAGCCTTTATTATTTATTATTTTGAGACAGGATTTTCCTCTGTTGCCCAGACTGGAGTGCAATGGTACAATCATAGCTCACTATAGCCTCAAGCTCCCCAGGCTCAAGCAATCCTCCCACTTCCGCCTCCCAAATAGCTGGAACTACAGGTGCACACTACCACCCCCAGCTAATTTTTAAAAAATCTTTTTATAGAGATGAGGTCTCACGATGTTGCCCAGATTGGTCTGGAACTCCTGGGCTCAAGCAATCCTCCTGCCTTGGCTTCCCAAAGTGCTGGGATTACAGGCATGAGCCACTGTACCCAGCCATTACACTTTATATGTACATATATATATTGTTAAACCAAATATATCAAATCAACTGCTGTGATTATAGCTTGAAAACAGTCAGATGATGATTTCATATGGTCCCACCATAGTATTAGTTTACATGTGTGTATTTCTTTGTATTTACAATGACCTTATTCTTGGTAACAGTGAAAACAAACCTTTATTGAACACTTACTATAAGCTATACATTGTTCTAAGCATTTTCACCAAACACAGCAAAATATTATAAGCCCCATTTCAGAGAGGGGAAAATGGAACAATGTCCTCATTTTATGGCAAGTGACACTGGTTTGTCACTGATGGTGATGGAAAGTGTCCTTTGTAAACAAGTTTACTGTTAGAGGAATGGGGCTGAGGGGGTAGCTAAAAGGAGAGCACCCATGGTGGGGACACGGTGGGGGACACGGTGGTACAGGAGGCCGGGGAGGGGCTGTGGTTTGGAATCACTGTGCCTGAGGGGCGAGGTGGCGACATTCACACCTGGAAGCAGAACCCAGCTTAACCAAGGCCCAAGCTTTGGGAACCAGTGAGCAGAGCAGAGCAAATTCTGAAGATGAGTCAGAGGCTGTGTGATCCTATTCTGTGCCCCAGTGAACTCGCCATCTTACAGGCCCCAACCACAACAGCTGGCCCCCAGGGTGGCTGAATAAGTCAGAAGTGCGTTCAGCCACAAGTCACAGGAAATCCACTTGGCAGAGACTTCAAGCTGCAGACAGTGGCCATCCTTGACAAGAAGGTCGGAGGTTAGCACTGCAGTGCTTTGCATCAAGGATCCAAGTTCTGGCTGTGCAGTGGCTCCTGCCTGTAATCCCAGCACTTTGGAAGGTGGAGGCAAGAGGCTCACGTAAACCCAGGAGTTCAATACCAGCCTGGGCTACATAGCGAGATCCTATTCCAACAAAAATAAAAATTTTTGAAAAAGCATCCAGGTTCCTCTGTCTTCTCACTCTGCCACCCTTGGGTATTTGCTTTCCATCTCCAGCCTGTGCACTCATGGCTGCAAAGTGGCTGCCACATCCTTGGTCAATGCCAACAGAGACAGAAGTGTGTGGGCTGGGTGCCATAGCTCACGCCTGTAATCCCAGCACTTTGGGAGGCCGAGGAGGGTGGATCACAAGGTCAGAAGTTCAAGACCAACCTGGCCAATATGGTGAAACCCTGTCTTTACTAAAAATACAAAGAAATTAGCTGGGTGTGGTGGCATATGCCTGTAGTCCCAGCTGCTCAGGAGGCTGAGGCAGGAGAATTGCTTGAACCCAGAGGCGGAGCTCGCAGTGAGCCAAGACTATGCCACAAAAGAAAAAAAAAAAAAGAAGCATCTATCCTTTGCATTGGCTAGAGGTGGATCACATGGCCACTTTTTTTTTTTTTTTGAGACAGAGACTCCCTCTATCACCCAGGCTGGAGGGCAGTGGTGCAATCTCGGCTCACTGCAACCTCTGCCTCCCGAGTTCAAGCTTTTATATGTAAAGTTTTGGTGCCGCAAAAGAAGTGGCACTCATATAAATTTCCTCAGCAAGGGAATTTACTTCTATAGAAGGGTGCGTCTCACAGATGGAGCAATGGCGAGTGTGCACCTGGACAAGGGAGGGAAGGGGTTCTTACTCCTGACGCAGGTTGTCCCACCTGCTATGTCGTTCCCCTATTGACTAGGGTTGGACTGCACAGTCTAAACTAATTCTGATTGGCTATTTTAAAGAAAGCAGGGGTACAAGCCAGAATGACGGGGTGGGTAGTTTGTCAGGAAAAACAGTTACAGGACAGGTCAGAGCAGGTAACCAGGGGTCAAAGCAGGTGACCAGAGCAGGTTACTGGAGCAGGTGACCTGCGGATGAGTCAGGACGGAGCAGGGGGCCAGGGGAACAGACGTGAACTACTGACTAGAACTGGTGGAAAAGGTTATTGAAACTACAAAAAAGTGAAACTTTAAAATGGAGAGCTGAGCATACTGACATACTGATTCTTCAAAGAGAAACTTGGAGTTCACTATTTCTAACAAAGCGATTAAGCTGCCTCAGCCTCCTGAGTAGCTGGGACTACAGGTGTGTGCCACCACATCCAGCTGTTTAACAATTTTTAACAGAGAAGGGGTTTCACCATGTTGGTAAGGCTAGTCTCAAACTCCTGACCTCAAATAATCTGCCCACCTCAGCCTCCCAAAGCAGTGGGATTACAGGTGTGAACCACTGTGTCCAGACCACATGGCCACTTCTAACTATAAGAGAAACTGAGATACTAATGTCTGGAAAGGGATTGCCACAATGGGCCACAACCCTCCTTCCTTGGCCCCTGGAGCTGGGCACATGTGCTTCCTCTCTTCTTGGTGGCTCTCATCACAGTTGCAACCTGCTCTTTATGTGAATCTGTGGTTGCTGGGTGTTTGTCTCCCATGGACTAGGAGCCCCCTTGAGGGCAGGACCTGTGTGTACATTCTCCTCCATGTTCCTAGTCCTGGATCTGGCACACAGAAGGTACTCAAATCACAGATTAACTGAATGAAGAAGTGAATGATCTAAATGATCTCCTCAGCTGGGTGCAGTGGCTCATACCTGTAATCCCAGAACTTTGGGAGGCCAAGGTGGGAGGATCACTTGAGGTCAGGAGTTAGAGGCTAGACTGGCCAACATGATGAAACCCCATCTCTACTAAAAATATAGAAATCAGCTGGGCGTGGTGCTAGGCACCTGTAATCCCAGCTACTCGGGAGGATGAGAAACAAGGATCACTTGGATCCAGGAGGTGGAGGTTGCAGCAAGCTGAGATTGTGCCACGGCACTCCAGCTTGGCAACAGAGTAAAACTGTGTCTCAAGAAAATGAAATAAAGAAGTCCCTTTCCATTTTGGGCTGAAGTCTCTTTGAGCTCTAACACCCTACAGCCTGTTGGCCAGGCTAAAAACACTCTTTATGGAGTGCCTATCATGCACACTAAGAAATGTATGTGCCGGGTACACTGGCTCATGCCTGTAGTCCCAGCGACTTGGGACGATGTCGTGAGGCCCGGAGTTTAAGACCAGCCTGGGCAACACCTCCACAAAACAGTTTAAAAACTAGCTGGGAGTTAGGTGTGGTGGCTCACACCCATAACCCCAGTACTTCGGGATGCCATGGTGGACAGATCATCTGAGGTCAGGAGTTTGAGACCAGCCTGACTGATATGGTGAAACCCCATCTCCATTAAAAATACAAAAATTAGTTCAGGCACAGTGGCACACACCTGTAAACCCAGTACTTTGTGAGGCTGAGGTGGGTGGATCACAAGGTCAAGAGATCAACACCATCCCAGCCAACGTGGCAAAACCCCGTCTCTACTAGAAATACAAAAGTTAGCTGGGTGTGGTGGTGTGAGCCTCTAATCCCAGCTACTCAGGAGCCTGAGGAGAGAGAATCACTTGAACCTGGGAGGTGGAGTTTGCAGTGAGCCAAGATTGTGCCACTACACTCCAGCCTGGCGATGGAGTGAGACTCCATCTAAAAAAAAAATTAACCGGGCGTGGTGGTGGGCACCTGTAATCCCAGCTGCTTGGGAGTCTGAGGCAGGAGAATTGCTTGGACCTGGGAGACAGAGATTGCAATGAGCTGAAATTATGCCACTGCACTCCAGCCTGGGCAACAGAATGAGACTCCATCTAAAAATAAAAAAAGAAAAACTAGCTGGGCCTGGTGGTGCATGCCTATAATCCCAGCTACCTGGGAGGCTGAGACAGGAAGAGTGCTTGAGCCCACATGTTCGAGGCTGCAGTAAGCTAGATTATGCCTCAGCAGTTCAGCCTGGGTAAGAGAGCCTGTCTCAAAAAAACAAAACAAAACTTTACCCACAGTCATCTTCCACGGTGTGGTGGCCTTTGAATCCTGGCAGGCCTGGGTTCCACTGCTGCTCAAAATACACCAGCCTGTTAACAACACTCTATGCTAGTCGCATAGCAGGGGTGTTGTGTGCAAATGGTGTCTGGTTGCCCAGGCTTGTGTTTTTCCTGCTGGCTGTGTGATGACAGGCAAGTTACTTAGCCTCTCTGTGCCTTATCTGTAACACAGGGATAATAACAGTACCAAACTCACAGGACCCTTGTGAGGATTAAGTGAGATAAGGCCTTGAAGAGCTTAGCTCAGGCAGGCACAAAACAAGTTCTCAAAAGTGGCATAAATTTTTTTTATCTGGCCCATGCCTGTCATCCTAGCACTTCGGGAGAGAATCTTGCTCTGTCGCCCAGGCTGGACACGCCTATAAACCCAGGAGGCCGGAGGTCGCATGATCTCAGCTCACTGTGACCTCTGCCTCCCGGATTGAAGCAATTATCATGCCTCAGCCTCCCGAGTAGCTGAGATTACAGGCACATGCCGCCACTCTCGGCTAATTTTTGTATTTTTAATAGAGAGGAGGTTTCACTGTGTTGGCCAGACTAGTCTCAAACCCCCGCTCAAGCCATAGGCCCACCGTGGCCTCCCAAAATGCTGGGATTATAGGCGTGAGCCACCACACCCAGCCAACATGTTTGATGCTAATCAATCACTTATATATTAAATAAAATGTCTACACAGAAACACATAAAACCAGGTTAGGTATTTATCAGTTGATCGAAGTGTGACCAGAGGCTTGTAGGAATGTAACCTGTATTTCCCCTAGGAGCAGTGGCTCCAGATTTGCCAATTCAGTGTTTGCAGAGACTTTATCACAAATAAGAATCCACTATGTGTACGTGCATGTCATCCACCATTCCTACTACACAGGTGAGAAGCAGGCTTGGAAGAGTCCCATCACTTTCCAAGGTCACAAGACCAGCCGTCCTCTGACACAGAACTTGAGCCTCAATCTGAGAATGATAGCTCTGCAGCTTCTGCCCCAGAGTCCAGGCATCTGGAAGCAATGGTGGTGGGATTGGCACTAACGGCTCTGCCAGGCTGCCTGACCCACTCGCCAAACACCCATGCGGCAGTCAGGAGCCTCATCCGTCCCCTGGCCTGACCACTGAACGGGTACGGGTGGAAGACAGGGGCATGGGTGGAGGGGCAGGCAGGCATGAGATGTGACTGCCTTATCCAAGACCATCTGCTAGAGATGCAGGGGCAGGAGACTCCAGCGGGTGGCCAGCCACCCTGCTGCTGATTGCAGAGGGTGACCCATGGTCAAGAGAGGCACAGAGAGGCTGGGTCTGAACCTCACCCTGCACCCGCTAGCTATGACCTCAAGCAAGTCCCTGGATGCCCCCATCTCTGTTAACTTACCTGTGAGAGTCGTGCTACAGAGGCAGAGCCTCTTAGAAGGGCTGAGAGGCACACTTGAGACAGCTGATCTTGAATTTTGCTGGTTGAGCGGGCGCAGACATTTACTTGAGCCCACGAGCAATCTCTGTGAGAGACATGGGCATCATCCCCGTCCATTCACAGATGAGGAAGCCAGGGTTCAGCGCTGGTGCCCACAATAAGCCAGGCCCTCCCCAGTGCCCTGCACCTCCCTCCTGGACTATCGTGTGTGCATGGGGTGGGGGTGACACAGTGGGGTACCTAGACCCCTGGAGTACAAGGAGGAAGACCAGAGGGGGCCCTGGTCTCTGTCACAACCCCCTCTATTGCCAGTTTCTCACTCAAGTGAAGATACACAGGACTAGGCATAGCCTTGAGTCTGTTCATTCTGCAAATTCTACCAACGTTCATCCATCACCCACCATGGACCAAGCACTAGGTTGAACCAAGGGACACATGGATGCCGCCACCCCATGAGGTCACAGTACAACATGACCCAGAAAGAGCTACATGTAGGGCCTTGTGAGGCCAAATCCACACGCATCTTCAAGGAACACAGAGTACTGTAGCAGTTTCACCTGCAAAACCAGCACATTGCCTCAGAGGCCACAATCCATAGGGCCATCAAGGGTCCCAAAGTCACACATCAGAGGGCAAATGAGCGGAGCCAGGGTGTGGAGGAAGCCATCTTCTAGAAGAGGGTTCAGCAAATTATGGCCCATAGGCCAAATCTAGCTGTTCCTTGATTTTGTAAATAAAGTTTTATTGGCACACAGTCACATCCCTCATTTACATATTGCATATGGCTGCCTTCCGGCTACAACTGCAGCCCTAAGTGTTGCAATGGTCCACAGGGCTTAAAATATTTACAACGTGGCACTTTATGGAGAAAATGCGCACACCTGTTCTGGAAGATCAGTTGCATGAGGTTAGAACTTTGACAGTTTCATGCTCTGCCATCTCCTGAGCACCCCTCACAGTGCCCAGCCCAGAGAAATGTTTATAAAATGATGGGAGGCTGCTTGGATCACATTCTAATTCTGTGACCATGAGCTAGTTAAGTACTTATTCAAAAATACATCTTCCAATCAAGTGGAAAAACATCCAGCCCCACCTCCAGTCCTTCACAACACCATGGAGAAGAAGGAGGTGCAGCCCTGAACCCCTTTTTGGTCTCCTGGCCCTGCCCTTGGTGTCCTGGGGCTGCCCTGCAAACCTAGCCAGGCCTGTGAATCATCGGGACTGACTCACTGTCTAAAAATACATATTGTCTCATGTTGGCGGGTGCTGCTTTGATCACTGTTTGCACTCAATCTAGTCTTTTTCTGTTCGACTTTGAGCTCTTTGTGGGCAAGGTCTGGGTTTTCGCCACTGAGTCCCCAGGGCCAGGTTCCTGCTGCAGCCTGGAGCTGGAAAGGAATCTGGGAGGAAGAGGTTTGGTGTTGGGGCCTGCGAACTTGGGGGCAGATTCTGCCCTGCCACTCATTTGCTGTGCAACTCTCAGCAAAGCACCCAACCTCTCTGGGACCTTCCCCATCTTTGAGCTGGGGATCATAAGGCCCATCCTGTAAGGTGGTTTCCAGGGTGAAATTAGAAAGGAGGCCTGTTCCTACAGCCTGTGTGTCCTGGGAGGCACTGCTAATCGTCTGTGATCCTTTTCTGCCTGATTATGGCAAAGGGGAATGATTTGCTCACTGACCCCCAGCTGGGCTTTTCTCTGCCAGTGAAATTATTTGAAATTGTCCAAGGAAATCAGGAACCTGAGCCGACGCCGAGTCATGGAGCTTGGTGCCAAGCACTGGCGGAGCTCCGGTTACAGAAAACAAGTGGAAACTACAGGCCCTGAGCTGAACGTGGAACTAATTTGGGAGGCAATGAGAAAGTGCAGAACATAATGCAGAGCCTGGGAGGCAGGTCTGCCCCAAGCCAGGTTGCCATCCAGGTTGAGTAACTGGGGCCCCTTCAAACTTTCTAGATCCTGCTTCTGGAGAGGGGAGAGCAGGGAAATAATGGGGACCCACTTCAGAATCTCAGGATGGCTGTGCAGAGACTCAGAGCACTGGCCTGGGGTCGGAGCGACTGCAATCACATCCTGACTTGCCCCTAGGTGCTGTGTGACCCGGGGCCAGTCGCTTCACCTCTCTGAACCTCAGCTGCCACTTCTGTGAAATGTAGGATCTAGGGATGCCTCCCTCAGAGGGCTGCTTCAGAGAAGGCTACGTGTCATGCTTGGCACATAAGCAGCTCTCAGGAAATCAGACATGTTGGGACATGACATGGGGGATGGGAGTCAGCACTGGAGAAGCAAAGACCAGTAATGTCTCCCTCTCATTCATCTGTTCGTTCAGCAGATACTTATAGAACACGTAACCTGTGCCAGACTGGGGAACATGGGAGAGAACAAGACAGACCTAGCCCCACCTGAAATAAATAGTGTATATCTAATTGTAATCATCCTATGAAGGATAAGAACAGGGTGCTTGGGGCAGGGCGCAGTGGCTCACTCTTGTAATGCCAGCATTTTGGGAGGCCGAGGTGGGTGGATCACCTGAGGTCAGAAGTTCGAGACCATCCTCACCAACATGGAGAAACCTTGTCTCTACTAAAAATACAAAAAATTAGCTGGGCGTGGTGGCACATGCCTGTAATCCCAGCTCCTCGGGAGGCTGAGGCAGGAGAATCACTTGAACCTGGGAGGCGGAGGTTGCAGTGAGCTGAGATCTTGCCATTGCACTCCAGCCTGGGCAACAAGAAGGAAACTCTATCTCAAAAAAAGAACAGGGTGCTTGGATAAAAAGTAACTAGTGTGGCCCAGGTGTGGTGGCTCACAGCTGTAATCCCAGCACTTTGGGAGGCCAAGGCAGGCGGATCTCCTGAGGTCAGAAGTTCAAGACCAGCCTGGCCATCATGACAAAACCCCATCTCTACTAAAAGATACTAAAATTAGCCAGGCATGGTGGTATGCACCTGTAGTCCCAGCTACTGGGGAGGCCGAAGTAGGAAGATTGCTTGAACCCGGGAGGTGGAGGTTGCAGTGAGCCGAGATAGCACCACTGCACTCCAGCCTGGGCAACAGAGTGAGACTCCATCTAAAAAAAAAAACAAAAAAACAAAAAAAGAAAAAGTAAAGACAATGCACCCAAAATTTGGATGGATGGAAGGATAGAGGGATGGATATGTGATCACAAAAATTTAGTAAAATGTTAATGAGTCGATGTTGCTGTTTCAAAATGTTTATAATAAAATGTTGGGGGAAATTAACAAACCCAAGAAGAAACAGAGGTAGAAACAAATTTTTTAACAGCTCCCTTTTCCCACAGAACACTGTCCAGGTGCTTAGCCGGGCGGCCATCCCACGAATCCTTGCCTCACGCCCCAAACTCACTGAGTGTAGCCCTGGGCGCACCATCAAACCTCTCTGAGGTTCCGGCCTGGTCTTGTAGGAAGCGAGAGGCCCTCATCGGGAGAGGCGAGGCTGAGATGCACGTGGTAGCCACAACGGGAAATGCTGCCTGTTGTTTCCAGAGCAGCAAGGCCACGTCAGCAGCGCCCAGAGCTTGGGGAAGACCTGGTCAGCCAGCCTTTACTGGGGCCTGGGAGACAGCCCACTAACACAAACTCTTTTTTTGTTTGCTGGGGGATGTTCAGTCCCTTGCGTTATTCATTCACTGGTCCAAATACGTATTTTCCATGTGCCAGGCCCTGTACAGAGCACTGCAGTGTGAAGTCTATCAGGTCCTTGCCTTCAAAGAACACCCCCAAAACAAAACACTGACAGATCCAACCCAGGGAGACAAACACTCTGAGGGAGCCAAGCCCAGCAAAGCACACACCCTGCGCACTCCAGCCTGAATACAAACCAAGCCCCACCGCCAGGCCTCAGATGGACGCCTGCCTCGGAGGCCGGAACTTCAGCACAGGAAGGACGCTCACATTGGGATGTCCAGGCCCCTCCCCAGCTCAGTGGCCCCTGCCCCTCCTCAATGAGCTAACTCAAGTCCCTGGCCCTTTGGGGACAGAAGCCTCCCAGTGAGTCTGCTGCAGTCACAACAAAAGGTAATGGGAGCTGGGTGCGGTGTTTCACAACTGTAATCCCAGCACTCTGGGAGGCTGAGGAGGGCGGATCACTTGAGTTCAGGAGTTCGAGACCAGCCTGCCCAACATAGTGAAACCTCCATCTCTACTAAAAATACAAAAGTAAGCCGGCAGTGGTGGCACACACCTGTAATCCCAGACACTCAGAAGGCAGGGGCAGGAGAATTGCTGGAACTTGGGAGGCAGAGGGTGCAGTGAGCTGTGATTGCACCCTGCACTCCAGCCTGGGTAAGAGTGAGACTGCATCTCAAAAAACCAACGGGGTTGTGGTGTCTACTCTGGAAGAGCTGGGGAGGCAAAGGGAATAGGAATCATCTACTCTCCTCCCAGCCAGGCTGAGGCTGCGATCCAACACAGAGGACCCTCATCAAGGCAGCTTAGAGGGGCCCACCCAGCTTAGAGATCACATTCTCCGCTTGGGCCAGAACGAAACCTGCACTCTCTGCAAGCGAGGCATGGGCCCAGAAATTATGCTTAGGTTCTCCTTCCAGCTTCACAACAGCTTCAGGAGGCAGATGCTATCATGACCCCCACTTTGTAGGTGGGGAAATTAAAGTTCAGAGAAGTCACATAACTTGTCCAACGTCACAAAGAGTCAGTCTGTGGCCACTGCCTTTACTTAAACAAGAGCAACAACAATCAGGACAGCTGGAATCACTTTACGTGCATTATCTCATTTAAGCCTCTCAATGACCCGAAGTAGGAAAACTTCTTGTTTCTATTTTGCAGAGCAGGAAACACAAGTTCAGAGGGACCCAATAACTTGCCTGAAACTGAACGGGTAGATGGCAGAGCCAGCCTTCGACAAACAACAACAATAAGAATGGCAGCTATGTTCGTTCTGTATTGCTACTCCAACAAGCTTCCACAAACTTAGTGACTTAAAATAAGATACATTTATTCTCTTACCATTCTGGAGGTCTGACATCTAAAATCAGGGTGTCAGCAGAGCTTGGTTCCTCGGGGGGTTCTAAGGGAGAATCCGAGTCCTTGTCTTTTCCAGATTCTAGAGGCCGCTGCAAAGCAGGTGCCTCCACCTTCAAAGCACGTATTCCAACCTCAGCTTCCAGCCTCACGCCTCACGTTTCTTCTCTGTCCCGCCCACCGCCTCATAAGGACCCTTGTGGGCCGGGCGGTGACTCATGCCTGTAATCCCAGCACTTTGGGAGGCTGAGACTACCTGAGGTCAGGAGTTCCAGACCAGCCTGGGCAACATGGTGAAATCCCATATCTACTAAAAATATGAAAATTAGCCGGACGCGGTGGCGCATACCCGTAATTCCAGCTATTTGGGAGGCTGAGGCAGGAGAATCGCTTGATCCCGGGAGGCAGAGGTTGCAGTGAGCTGAGATCGAGCCTGCACTCCAGCCTGGGTGACACACTGAGACTCTGTCTCAAAAAAAAGGATCCTTGTGATTCCATCATTGGGCGCCACAGGGATAACCCAGGTGAATTCCCTTATTTCAGGAGCCTTAATTTGATCACACCTGAAAAGCCCCTTTTACCATGTAAATGAGCACATTCACAGGTTCTGGGGATTAGGAGTTGGACCTCTTTGGGGGACCATGAGTCTATTTACCACATTAGCTAATATTCATGGAGCTCTTGCTAAGTGTCAGAGCCTGCATGAGCATTTTGCATCATTTTACGCATCTCACAGTTTTTAAAATTTTTTATTTACATAACTGTATGGGGTACAAATATAATTTCATTACATGCACAGACTGTGAAATGGTCAAGCCAGGGCTTTTAGGATCTCCATCATCCCAATAACATACATTGTACTCATTACGTGATTTTTTGTTGTTGTTTTATAAACAGGTTCTCACTTTGTCACCCAGCATGAAGTACAATGATGCAATCATGGCTCACTGCAGCCTCTATTGCCCAGGTTCAAATGATCCTCCCACCTCAACTCCTCAGTAGCTGGGATTACAGGTGCATGCCACCATGACCAGTTCATTTTTTTGCATTTTATGTAGAGATGGGGACTTGCCAGGTTGCCCAGGCTGCTCTTGAACTCCTGGGCTCAAGTGATCATCCTGCTTCAGCCACCCAAAGTGCTACGTTTACAGGTGTGAGCCACCTTGCCAGGCAGCATTAAATTATTTCTCCTCATCCACCTCTGTGAATGATGAGAATTCACATTCGCCCTTCCGAATCTCCATGGTTTATTATTCCACTCTCTGCAGCCATATGTACACATTTTTTAGCACCCACTTGGGAGTGAGAACATGCAATGTTTGTCTTTCTGTGTCTGCCTTGTTCCACTTACGATAATGATCTCCAGTTCCATGCTTGTTGCTACGAAAACATCTCACACTTTAATGTACACACAGATCACCTGGGGGTCTTGCTAAAATACAGATTCTAGTTCAGTTGGTCTGGATTTTTAACAAATGTCCAGGTGATATTGAGCTATTGGTCCAGAGATTTGATTTGATTTGATTTATTTTATATTTTTGAGACGGAGTTTCGCTCTCGTTGCCCAGGCTGGAGTGCAGTGATGCGATCTTTGCTTACTGCAACCTCTGCCTCCCAGGTTCAAGTGATTCTCCTGCCTCAGCCTCCCAAGTAGTTGGGATTACAGGAGCCCACAACCATGCCAGTTGATTTTTGTATTTTTAGTAGATACAGGGTTTCCCCATGTTGGCCATGCTGGTCTTGAACTCCTGACCTCAGGTGTTCCACACCTTGGCCTCCCAGAGTGCTGGGATTAAGGCGTGAGCAACCATGCCCGGCCCAGAGACCACATTTTAAATAGCAAGAATTTGGAACAGGGATTGACAGACTTTTTCTGTAAAGGCCTTGGTAGTAAACATTTTCAGCTTTGCAGACCATATAGTCTCTGTCACAGCTACTCAATTCTACCCATAAATCACAAAAGTTGTCAGACTATGCACAAACAAGTGGGCGTGGCTATGCTCCCAGGAAACCTTATTTACGACACTGAAATATGAATTTCATAGTTTGCACATGTCATGAAATGCTATTATTCTTCTGATTATTTTTCAACCATTTTAAAACACAAAAACCAGCCAGGTTCAGTGGCTCATGCCTATAATCCTAGAACTTTGGGAGGCTGAGGCAGGAGAATCACAGGAGGCCAGGAGTTTGTGACCAGCCTGGGCAACATAGCAAAACCCCCAGATGGAGTCTGGTTCTGTCATCCAGACTGGAGTCCAGTGGCGCGATCTTGGCTCACTGCAACCTCCTACTCTCGAGTTCAATCGATTTATTTTCCTGACTCAGCCCTCAGAGTAGCTGGGATTACAGGCACCTGCCACAATGACCGGCTAATTTTTGTATTTTTAGTAGAGACAGGGTTTCACGGTGTTGGGCAGGCTGGTCTTGAACTCCAGAGCTCAAATGATCCACTTGCCTTGGCCGCCCCCAAAGTGCTGAGATTAAAGGCATGAGCCACTGCACCCGGCCAAAAAAAAATTTTTTTTTTCATAAAATAAAAATCAAAATGCAAAAATCATTCTTAGTTTACCATCCATGCAAAAACAGATGGTCAACGAGATCTGGCCTGTGAGCCACAGGGCGCCGACCCTTGCTCTACAATGTAAGTTCCAGGAGGGCATGTCTGTCTGTCTAACTTTGTTTCCTGAAGTATCACTTGCATCTAAAACAATGCCTGGCATCTAGTAGCTGCTCAAAAAATATGTGCTGAATGAAAGAGCAACTCCTCCTGTTTAATTCTTCCAACTGCTTTACCAAGGGGTTACGGATATGACTATTGTGTTACAGAGGAAGACATGATTATCGACGGGAAAACAGGCAAAGAAATGGCGTGCTCCAGCCTGTGCAGTGTGCCTCCTAGAAGAAGCAAAAGCACTGTGGTCCTTCTCAGCAGTTCGAGACCCTCCTCCCCAACAGATTGTCCCGCCCCAGCAGCTCGAGACCACGCCCCCAGGCAGCCTGGAGACCCTGCTCCTAGGAGGCTCAACGCCCAGTCCCCAGACAGCTCGAGGCCACGCCCTCAAACTGCTTGATGCTCTGACCCTGAAGTCTGAGACCCCGCTCCCAAGCAGCTAGAGGCCCCGCCCCCAAAGCATGAGGCCCCTCCCCCAGGCGGCTCGAGGCCCGTCCTCAGACAGCTTGAGGCCCCGCCCCCAACAACCTGAGACCCCACCCCCAGGCGGCTCTAGGCCCCGCTGAACCAAGCGCCGCAGAACTGGGTGCCTTCCCAGTACTGCAGGTCCGGGACACCTCACGCCAGCCACCTCTCCGGCCAGGCCTCGAGGAGCTCTCAGTTGCAATGAAAAGCATTCTGTCCTGTGTGTGTTGGAAACAGCAAACAGCCCGGCCCAGCCAGCTTGGGCAACTAGGCCTCGCTCCACAAGGCGGGGTGTAGGTCAGGGGACGCTGGAGAGGATGTTTCCAAAGCCTGGCAGGTCAGGGCCTGGCACACACAGATCCCCTCGGGGGCCAGTCTGGTAACACAGACACGTGAAACCGGTGGAGCTGAAACCACAGGCACCTAATAGCTGCTACAGCCACAGGCAGTGGCACTGTCCAGTTTCAGGGCTTTTTAAAGCCCTCTGGGCGGTGACAATGCATCAGAGAGACCCACGTGGCTGAAAGCTTGTTGGTTTCACAGAGGGCACCTGCCACTTCAAGGCTTTTGCCCATGTTGTCCTCTTGGCCTGGGATGCTCTTCTTGCAAAACCATTCTTAGTTCCTAATCCCTGCAAAAACACTGGGTGAACAAGATCTGGGGTGAGCTACATGTGCAGATCCCTGTTCCGCCCCATTAGCTAACTCCTTCTTTGACTTAAGTCTCAGAGAATTCTTCCCCAACACAGGCACCCTGCACCTCCCTGTCACAGGGCAATTTGTTTGCTTACTTGATCAGTGTCTGCCTACCCTGCTGCTCCTTTCCCAGGTCTCCAGTAACAAATTACCATAAAGCTTAAAACAACAGAATGTATTGTCTCACAGTTGTGGGGAACAGAAGTCCAAAACCAAGCTGTTAGCAGGGCTGGCTCTTTCTGGGGGTTCAAAGGGAGACTCGGATCCATGCCTGTCTCCTGGCTGATGGTGGCCCCTTGGCTGGTGGCAGCATTGCTGCAATCGCTGCCTTCCTCATCACACAGCGCTCTCTCTGTATGCATCTGTGTGCCAGGGTCCCTCTTCATTTAAGGGCCCCAGTCGTACCATATATAGGGCCCATCCTAATACAGTATGACTTCATCTTATCTTGACAACATCTGCAAAGACTCCATTTCCAAATAAGGTCATATTTGCAGATTCCAGGGGGATGCGAATTTTGGAAGGACACTGTGCAACCTAGGAGAGCCCCCTCTCCTGGGGGTGTGTGTGTGGAGGGGGTCCGCTTGCACTGTGCCTGGAAGGTAGGGGCCCCCATTGCTGAAACCCTTCACTCACTTGCCACCAGTCTCCTGGCCTGATCTCTGCTGAGGTGAGAGGATGAATATGAACAAGACAGGGAGGAGCGATGGGTCCAGGAGTGCACTGGCCAGGGCTAGAGCTGGCAATGAGGGCACAGCGGGTACTTGATGTTTCCGTCTGCATGGCCTCCTTTCCTCCTCTGCTTGATGACAAGGCCTGGAGTTTCCTCTGAAGCTTTGCTCCTCCCCCACTCCTGGTTCTTGGGGTTTGTGTAGAGATGATGCCATTCCTAGGTCTGGTGATGACCGTGTGTCCCAGGCTTGGCCAATCAAATAGTGCTTCTACCTGACACAGTGACCAGTTCAGGACTGGACAGATGACCCAGACATTGCCAATGGAGGCTCACTCTGTTGCCCAGGCTGGAGTTCAGTGGCGCCATCTCAGCTCACTGCAACCTCCGCCTCCCAGGTTCAAGTGATTCTCCTGCCTCAGCCTTGCAAGTAGCTGGGATTACAGGCACGTGCCACCACATCCAGCTAAATTTCATGGTTTTTTTTTTTTTTTTTTTTTTAGTGGAGACAGGGTTTCACTGTGTTGGCCAGGCCAGTCTTGAACTCCTGACCTCAAGTGATCCACCCACCTCAGCCTCCCAAAATGCCAGAATTACAGGGGTGGGCCACCACGCTCGGCCCCACCTTGGACTTCTGATGGAACTTACTCTTGGGAGCTGAGACCTTGGATATAAGCTTCATGTCCTGGGCAGCCACCTTGCCACTATGAGGAGGGAACCGGTGCTTGAATGAAACCCCCGCAGAGAAAACCGAAACCAACAGCCAGGAGAGGGACTCCCGATGCCATGTGTGAGTGCCTGGATCCAGCCATTCCTGAAGTCACACCTATGCCTGCATTTTTCAGTTACATGACCCAGTCAGCAACCTTTTTGCTTAAGCCAGATTGAGTTGGTTTTCTGTCGGAGATAACAGAGAGAAGTGACATGTAGTGTGAAAGCCACGTTGGATCCCAGGATTGATATGGAAATTGAGGTTTGGTGTGGCCAGGCCACTTTCCTTGAAGTCACAGCTCTGACTTGGCAGCAGGCACTGAACTACACAAAGCAGGGTTCCTGCTTAATGGGAAATAAGGACCAATTACAGTGTCAAGAGGTGAGGCCAGTCAGCATTTCAGTCCCCAAGCATACCCAGGAGTGCTAGACTCAAGAAGAGAAACTTCAGGATGGCTCTAGGTGCTGGAGGGATGGATTTGGGGTGAGGTGGGGAGATGGAAGTGGATGTGCTGATTTGGGAACTGTCCCCAAGGCTGAGAAAGAGCCTGGGATTTGGCAGAGTCCCAAGAAGAGACAGGCGTGTGAGGGCCCTCAGTACTAAGAACAGAGCCAGGCATGGTGGCTCATTCCTGTCATCCCAGCACTTTGGGAGGCCAAGTCAGAAGAATTGCTTGAAGCCAGGAATTTGAGACTAGCCTGGGCAACATAGCAAGACCCTGTCTCCACAAAAAATTAAAAATTTAAAAATTAGCCAGGTGTGGTGGTGCATGCCACCAGCTACTCAGGAGGCTGAGGTGGGAGAATTGCTTTGCCTAGGAGTTTGAGGTTGCAGTGAGCTAAGATTGCAGCACTGCACGCTGGCCTGAGAGACAGAGCCAGACTCTAGAGACTGTTAGCCAGTCTCTAAAAAAATAAAAAATAAAAAATGCTAAGAATAAGACTCTTTCTGGCTGCTGGGAAGGGCCCTGGTCCCCAAGCTTGGCCCATGAGCAGTGAAGCTGCCACCTGTGAGAGCTCCGAGAAGTTGGAGTCAGGGCACAGGGCAGGCCCAGCAGCCTGACTTCGAGCCTGGACAGCCTTTCCACACATTCCTGACCCGAGATGATCCTGAGACCTTCTCTCGGCTCTGGGGAGTGAGAGAAGTGGCTCACGCCTGTAATCCTAGCACTTTGGGAGGCTGAAGTGGGTGGATCGCTTGAAGCCAGAAATTTGAGACCAGCCTAACCAACAACATGAAACCCTATCTCTACTAAAAACACAAAAATTAGCCAGCTGTGGAGGCGCACACCTGTAATCCAAGCTATCGGGGAGGCTGAGGCAGGAGAATCATGTGAACTTGGGAGGCGGAGGCTGCAACGAACCCAGATCGCATCACCACACTCCAGCCTGGATACCAGAGCAAGACTGTCCCAAAAACAAACAAACAAACTAATAAATAAAGATGATTGTAGCTCACAACACATTCCATTTAATTTAGAAAAAACAATGGATTGTGGCTTTAAAAAAAAAAAAAAAGACAAGGTCTTGTTCTGTTGCTCAGGAGTGCAGGAGTGTAATCAGAGCTCCCTGCAGCCTAGAACTCCTGGACACAAACAGTCTCCCTGCCTCAGCCTCCCAAGTAGCTGGGACTATAGGTGCACACCAACGTACCCTGACATTTGTGTGTGTGTGTGTGTGTGTGTGTGTGTGTGTGTGTGTGTGTGTGTGTGTGTGTGTGTGCATGTGTTTTGGTAGAGATGGGGTCTTGCTATGTTGCCCAGGCTGGTCAGGAACTCTTGGCCTCAAGCAATCCTCCTGCCTTGGCCTTCCAAAGTGCTAGTATCATAGGTGTAAGCCACTGCGCCTGGCCAGATTATCATGTTTTTACAACCCATGTCTGTGGAGTGAAACTTATGTGTGTGATTAATGCTCAGGGATCTCACCAAGAAGGCTGGGGGGCCACTTCCCCTGACAGCCCCTGGAAACCCCCCCAGACTGTCCTCATTTATTCCAGTGCATCTCTTAACCCCTGCAAAGCACTTAGAGCGATGCCTGGTGCGTAGCAAGGCTGCGTAAGAGCCTGCTCTTCCCACTGCTGTTTTCATTCCATCTAGCGCTTTACAAGCTTCAGGCAAGAAGACCTAGATTCGTAAAACACCAGCATGTCCTCCTGGGAAGAAAAAGCTCTTGGAAAGCCAAGCTTATGTCAGAAAAAGAGATATCAACAAATTCTCCTCCTAATATTTGTTGATGGATTGATTGAGACGGTCTCACTCTGTTGCCCGGGCTGGAGTGCAGTGTGGGATCACAGCTCCCTGCAGCCTAAATTTCGCAAGCTCAAGCAATCCTCCTGGCTCAACCTCCTGAGTACCTGGAACCACAGGCACCTACCACCACACCCAGCTAATTTTTAAATTTCTTGGAGAGATGGAGTCTCCACATGTTGCCCAGGCTGGTCTCAAACTCTTGAGCTCAAGTAGTCTGACCATCTTAGCCTCCCAAACTGCTGGGACTGACTACAGGCATGAGCCACAGCGCCTGGTTCCTCCTAATGTTTAAAGAGAGAAATACAAAGATGCGTCAGTGAGTCACAGGACGGTTCCCATCACTAACCTCTCCTGGGCCACCGACTTGCTGTCCAAACAGTGCACCCTGATCACGATTCATGTGCTTTAGCCATATCCGATGGCTACCCAGCTCCTCCTGCAGTCTCAAAGCCTGGGGACTTCCTTAGGAAAGAAAGGGACCCCTCTTCAGGGGTCTAGATTTTCCCCCAGCTTCATAGCAAATGCCATGACCCACCCACACATGAGCGCAAGCCTCCCTTCCCCTCCCCTGCCTGGATTCCCCCATCCAGCGTGAGACACCTGTCCGCCCAGACCCCTGCTAGCTTCCCACTGAGATTGATTCTCATATTTAGAAAGCCTAAGAGAGGATATTGATGACTCTCTGCAAACACATGATCGCCGTGGAGACAGAGTTGGGCAAGCATGGAGAGCAATGGGGTCAGGGACCGGCTGAGGGAGGGGAAGCCACCCGAAATGAATCCTGGAGCACATTGGGACCCTGTGCCGATACACTACAACTGACTGCCTCAGCGCATGCAGCTTTAGCTCCAAGATTACAAAGCCACCCCATGAAGTCTGGAAGGGTGAGTGCCAGGTCATTGCCACCAGGGAAATATGGATGCCTGGGTCACAAAAACCAAATAGTAATGTCTCCTGTGGTGGACACTACCTGGAAGGACCCCATTGTTAGTAAACAGTCAACTCACTATATCTTCTGAGCATATCAAATCCCTAATAGAGAATAGAATCGCAGAGTAACATGTTAAAAAAAAAAAAACAATCACAGGCCAGGTGCAGTGGCTCACACCTGTAATCCCGGCCCTTCAGGAGGCAGAGGTGGGAGAATCGCTTGAAGCCAGGAGTTTGAGATCAGCCTGGGCAACATAGCAAGACCTTCATCTCTACAAAAATTTAAAAATTAGTCAGGTGTGAGGGTGTGTACCTGTGGTCCCAGCTACTTGGGAGGCTGAGGCGGGAGGATGGCTTGAGCCCAGAAAGTCAAGGCTACAGTAAGCCGTGATCATGCCACTGTACTCCAGCCTGGGTGGCAGAGCAAGACACTGTCTTAAAAAAAGAAAAGATAAAGGGCCAGGTGCAGTGGCTCATGACTGTAATTCCAGCACTTTGGGAGGCCGAGGTGGGTGGATCACAGGGTCAGGAGATTGAGACCATCTTGGTCAACATGGTGAAACCCCATTTCTAAAAAAAAAAAAAGAAAGAAGAAGAAAAAGAAAAACATCTAAGTATCAGTCCTGTAACTCTATTGCTAAGCTCAATGGTTATAAAATGCTTATCTCAAAGATGCAAGCTGGACACACACCCAGCTCCTGGCTGCTCCATACATGCTCCTGTTCCTCCTTTTTTTTTTTTTTTGAGGCTGAGTCAAGCTCTGTCGCCCAGGCTGGAGTGCAGTGGTATGCTCTTGGCTCACTGCAACCTCTGCCTCCTGGGTTCAAGTGATTCTCCTGCCTCAGCCACCCAAGCAGCTGGGACTACAGGTGTGTGCCACCACACCTGGCTAATTTCTTTTTCTTTCTTTCTTTCTTTCTTTCTTTCTTTCTTTCTTTCTTTTTTTTTTTTGTAGTTTTAGTAGAGATGGGGTTTCACCACATTGGTCAGGCTGGTCTTGAACTCCTGACCTCAAACGATCTGCCTGCCTCAGCCTCCCAAAGTGCTGGGATTACAGGCATGAGCCACTGCGCCCAGCCTCTGGTAAAGATTTTAAATATTGTGGTTGAGCCTTCTGTGAATATTTTATTTAGTTCCTGTATAGCCCACTTCACTAGTAAAAATAAGCAGTAGGGATACTAGCACATTTTATCTTCCATTATTAGATTAATAATTTTAAAAGACTTAGGACTTCCATTAATTTTTTTGTCTGCCCAGAACATCTGTTTTCACTGAAAGGCTGTGGTCTCAATCTATTCTGAAAAATTGAGGTTTCATTGTATGTGAACGGATTTGGGAGTCTGCATTCTTCCAGGGTGACATAAATCCTGCACCCTTGGGGAAGGGTGATAATACAGACTATATTCTTGCCTTAGGTAGGTGGACACATTATCCTGGCACCCCAAGGAGCACTTTGTAGACTTTTCTCCCAGTTATATCCATGAGGGAACAGGCTTATGACTGCAAGGACTTCGGCTCCCTGCCAAGTCAAAGACACAAGAGGAGGGACCCCCATTGCCATGCTGGCCATGCTGGTCTCGAACTCCTGACCTCAAGTGATCCACCTGTCTCGGTCTCCCAAAGTGCTTATATAGGAAACTTAATAAAATGCTGCATACGGCAGGCTCTGCCTGAGCATTAGCAGTTTGGAAAGAGGAAGGAACACAGAGCTAGGCCGTCTCTCTAGAGGGGCCAGTTCCCATCCCTGTTTGAGGCTTTGTGACCTTGTGCAAGTGTCTGGGTTCACATTGGTGAGTAGGGAACTGGATTGGAAGGGCTCTAGCCCCTTTCCCTCTGAAACCTTACCATCCTGTGAACCCTCCTGCTGGGCTTGGGATCTTTAGTTTTGCAGAAGTAGTGATTGTAAGGCTGGGTGTGGTGGCTCATGCCTGTAATTCTAGCCTAGGTGGGCAGATCACCTAGGTCAAGAGTTCGAGATCAGCCTGGCCAACATGGTAAAACCCCATCTCTCCTAAAAATACAAAAATTAGCCAGGCAGGGTGGCAGGTGGCTGTAATCCCAGCTACTCAGGAGGCTGAGGTGGGAGAATGACTTGAAACTGGGAGGAAGAGGTTGCAGTGAGCTGAGATCATGCCACTACACTCCAGCCTGGGCAACAGATTGTAGGAGATTGGTCAGGTTGGTGGGAAAAGCTATAAGGAGAGACACAAGCCTTCTTGAAATGTCAGAAGGTCTTGCAAAAGTCTCAGGAGAGAGCAAAGCTGAAGGCAGCTAATTCTCTTACCCTCAGGCTAAGGGCAAGTAGTAGGTAACAAGGGAGTGTAAAAAAATCTATTTAGATAAGTTTTTTTTTTTTTTTTTTAAAGATGGGATTTCACCATGTTGGCCAGGCTGGTCTTGAACTCCTGACCTCAGGTGATCCACCCACCTTGGCCTCCCAAAGTGCTAGGATAACAGGCATGAACCACCACGCCCGGCTTAGATAAATTTATTTACTTATGTCATCTGGAGACGACCTTTGATCATTTGTACACAAAACTGCTCCCTGCAAGGGGGGACGACAATGTTAATTACCCACAAATTGTGCTGGCTCCAGGCCTTTGACATTATGTCAGTACTGAATAAATACAAGCGGCTTCAGCTTATTGGGACTGCTCACTCTCCAGCAGTCTCCTAGCTGCTCTCACGCAAAATATCTGTGTCTGAGTACTCCTTTCATCTGTTGCTGGGCCAGAGTCTGTGGGAAAAACTCAGCAGTTGGTGCCCCATGTGAGGAACGGATCATGACAGAACTCTCGAAAACAGAGGTAAAGAGACTGTGCAGTCAGTGAGTTATTGGTGCCCACTCAGGATTTCCAAATTCAGGGGAATTTTCAAGCTAGGGTTTCATCATGGGACAACAGTTATCTGCTCAACAGAAACAGTATATAAAAGTATTGAAACAGCTACATAAAGCTAGCAGAGCCTTGGTTTCACAGGCTCAATTAAGGGACCTAATGCAAACTGTTGTTTCTCATAACCCATGGTTCCTGGAATAAGGTACGTGAGACCTAGAGCTCTGGGAACAAGTGGGGACAAATCTTAAACGACATCAGGTACATGGGCAATGGGTTTCAGTAACATGTTTAATGTTATGGGCCTTAGTTAGGGCTGCTTTGGCCCCACGCTATGCAGAAGAGCCTAAAAAGGGGAGGGAGGAGGAACCATCACCTACCTTACCACCTCTTCCTCCTCCTTCAGCCCTGCCATTACCGGGTAAAGGTTCCACAGAGAAAACAGAGATTTTCCCTGAGCCACGCTCGCAATAAGTTGGAAAAAAGACATGGGATACACTACAGCTATGGGGCCCTGTCTTAGGCAAGTGGCTTTAGAAGGGGAGCTCTCGGCCTGCCCGGTAATGCAAGATCAACAAGGCAATCAGGTATATGAACCCATTTCTTTTGATGCTTATAAAGAGACAAGAAAAAGCATTAGAGAAAATGGAGTCACTAGCCCATTTACAAAAGGATTAATAGCAAACAACTACCATATGACCTCTTTCTAATAATGGCCACTGTTATTCTTCCCCTATCCCTGAAGTGGCTCTCTCAAAATCCTATTTGGGTATAACAGTAGCCTTTAAAAGGAGAGAAATTACAAAAAGCCCACGAATTAGTTGAGGAGCAATTAAAAGCTGGCCATATAGAACCATCAAACAGCCCTTGAAATTTGCCCATTTTTGTCGTTGCATGACTTGTGGGCTATCAATGCTAATTTGCAACCTACGGGCCCCTTCAACAGGGTCTCCCTTCCCCTGTGGCAATTCCTCAAGATTGGCCTATAGTCCTTATTGACTTAAAAGACTATTTTTGTGGCTGGGTACAGTGGTTCACATGTGTAATCCCAGCACTTTGGGAGGCCAAGGCTGGTGATCACGAGGTCAGGAGTTTGAGACCAGCCTGGCCAAGATGGTGAAACCCCGTCCTACTAAAAATACAAAAATTAGCCTGGCGCAGTGTTAGGCACCTGTAATCCCAGCTACTCAGGAGGCTGAGGCAGTAGAAGCATTTGAACCCAGGAGGTGGAGGTTGCAGGGAGCCAAGATCACACCACTGCACTGTACCCTGAGAGACAGAGCAAGACTTTGTCTCAAAAAACAAAAGACTTTTAAAAATACTATTCCCCTTGCAAAACAGGACAGAGCAAAATTTGCATTTACAATACCAGCTATCAATAATGAAAGGCCAGCTCACCGATTTCATTGGAAAGTGCTTCCTCAAGGAATGCTGAACAGTCCTACCATATGTCAGTAGCATGTAACTCAAGCTTTGTTCCCCAGTAGAAAAGAATTTCCTAATTGCAAGGTTATTCATTTTATGAATGATATATTACTGACAGCCCCAACAGAGCCAATGCTTTTAAGTTTGTATGTCTCTGTCAAAAGGAATATATAGTTAAGAGGTTTAATCCTAGCACCTGAAAAAGTACAGATGTCCTCTCCTTGAAAATATCTTGGATACATATTAACTTCCTGGTCAATAAGACCCCAGAAGGTTAAATTAAATGCTGGCAACTTACACATTGTGTTTATCAAAAATTACTGGGCAATATTAACTGGCTTTGTCCCACCTTGGGCATAAATATTGATAAATTACAGAACCTATTTTCCATCCTAAAGGGCAATACAGCCGTAGACTCTGCCAGATATTTAACCCCTGCAGCATAAAGGGAAATTGAGGAAACAGAGCAAGCTATTTCTCAGAGGCAACTAGACCACATAGACCTATGATATTCAGTCCAATTGTTTGTTTTTCCTACTAAACATTCTCCAACAGGGTGAAGAGGACAGATGGTCCCAGGGCTGTGCTTCCTGGAATGGGTTTTTTGCTCAAATACTAGGGCTAAAACACTATCTCCCTATGTCCAGCTAGTTAGTAAAGTCATCTATACAGGCCACAGATGATGCAATCAATTGCTAGGTTATGACCCTGATGTCATAAAATTCCCTTGAGTAAAAAACAACTTGAAGCAGTCTTGCCCTTATCTCTAGACCTGCTGATAGCACTCTCTGATTATGCAGGCCATATAGAGCATGCCCTTCCTGCTGACAAACTACTTCAGTTATTATCTCATACTCCTGTAGTTATGCCTACAAAGGTAGTTCACTCCCCAATACCTAACGCTTTAACGCTTTTTACTGATGGCTCTAGTAAAAATGGAAAAGCAGCTATCTGGTGGGAACTGTATAATCCCTCACTTGATCTGGATTTACTTGCGCTCAGAGAGCAGAGGTTAAAGCCCTAATACTGGCCCTAGAAACCTTTTATGCTCAGCCCATCCATTTTGTTAGTGACTCTGCTTACTGTTTATTTATTGCAAAACTTTGAAACAGTCCTCATTAAGTTCACTCCTGAGCCCACCCTATGTGCACTTTCTTTTCGACTTCAGCAATTGCTGGATCAATGTACACATCCTGTTTTTATTGCACACATTCAGACCCACTGCTCACTGCCTGGCTCACTAGTTCATGACAATGATCAAGTTCATGGCAATGATCAAGCAGACCTGCAGGTTATGACAGCACCGCTTGACCAAGCACCCAATCACATCAATTTTTTTCCATCAAAATTGGAGAAATTTATCTAAACAAGTTCAACTTACCCAAAGACTAGCTAAAGAAATCATCCTGCAATGCCCAGGTTGCCAGCTCACAGTCACATCCCCTCATTCAACAGGTGTTAACCTTAGAGGACTAGAATCTAATCAGTTATGGCAAACAGATGTTACAAACGCCCTTGAATTTGGAAAACTAAGATATGTACATGTATCCGTTGGTACCAAGTCCCACCTAATTAGCACACAGGCTCTTCCTGGAAAGTCTACCTAATAGGTCATTAAACATCTTCTCTTAACTTTTGCATTTATGGGGTGGCCCACAAAAATTTAAAACTGATAATGGCCCAGCTTATGCCAGCTCACAATTTCAACAATTTTGTCATACGTGGAATGTCCAGCATTCCACAGGTATCCCTTATAACCCCCCAAGGATAGGCCATAGTAGAATGTGTCCACTCCACCCTTAAAAATATGCTCAAAAAAGAAAAAAAAAGGAGAATATGAGTAGGGACTCTGCAACACTATTGGCACAAGCCTTATCTACCCTTAATTAAAAAAATTTACATGGTAAATATCAATCAGCCATAGAAAAGCATTTTTCAAAAGCCCCTCAAAACATAAAATCTGTGGTTTTATGGAAAGATGTAAATAGTAACGTATGGTATGGTCCAAATGATTTCCTAACATGGGGAAGAGGATGTGCTTGTGTTCACACCACTTCAGGCTCTCTTTGGATTCTAGCACGACACATCATACCTTACCATGGCATGGCTAGGACCCAACCTGGTACCAGAAATTAAGGAAATGACCCTGCAGGACCCACAGCTTGAGATGATACAGCTTCCTCAGACAACTGAGGCCCCAGACATTAGCTGGGGGAGGCTGGGTGAATCCTGCCCTGGACAGCGTTCCATTCACACAGACACCAGTCACTCCAATGATCTGTTCCTTGCTATGCTTTCCGTTGTACATGGCAATTCTTTTTTTTTTTTTAAAGACGGGGTTTCACCATGTTGGTCAGGCTGGTCTTGAACTCCTGACCTCAGGTGATCCTCCCGCCTTGGCCTCCAAAGTGCTTGGATTACAGGCGTGAGCCACCATGCCCGGCCGCAGTTCACTTC
>CAUYQU010030998.1:0-53856 GCA_963574635.1 Cheracebus regulus | reverse complement strand
TCTAAAATCTCTTCCTCTTTCTTTCTCTTTCATTTTTTTCTTTCTTTTGCAGTTTCTTTCTTTCTCCTTTTCTCTCTTTTTCTAAAATCTCTTCCTCTTTCTCTTTCATTTTTTCTTTCTTTTGCTGTTTCTTTCTCCTTTTCTCTTTTTCTAAAATCTCTTCCTCTTCCTTTCTCTTTCATTCTTTTTATTCTAAATAAATAAATAAATAAATAAATAAAAACAAGTCATGGTTTGATAATTATAAACATCCAATATAGTCAGCTATTTTTACCTTAAACTCTTGAGGAATTGTATCCTATAATGTGTTTGAGCATTACATCACTTTGCCTGGAACCAAAACTGTTGTCCTGATGAGCTTTTTCCTGTCACTGATTCCTTCCATTTTTATTATCACTGCAGCTTTCATTCAGTGATTATTATATTAACAAAAAAATCTATAATAATGGTTTCTTTAAAAAATACCATGTAATAGCTATTTTACGCACTCTCTCTGATTTAATATTTAAAACCAATCAATACCGTTGTGCTATTGTTACCATATTAGAGTTGAAGGGAATAGTTAGAAAATGCCTTCAAATATGCTTTAGGTCAAAAGTCTGTTGAGAGGAGTGATTTCAGGTTGGCATGACTCTCAATCTCCACCATTACTCTAACTTTCTGCAAACATCTTTAAATATTTGCCCTATCTCTCACCACTCCCACTTCAGTCCTTGCTTCACACTTCTATTCCTTCTAAAGCCCAGCTCTCCCAGTTTTCTGGTTACATCAGACACCCTCAAGCCATTGTGCTTCTTCCCACACTGCTCTCTGCCAGGAGACCAACCCCCAGTTGTCCAAGGGACAAATTCCTACTAGTCCTTCAGGTCTCAGTGCCAAGCTCTTTCTTCTCAGGACAGCTATCTTCCATCTGAGACACATTTTGCTTATGCTTTTTCTTGAGCATATGCTCATTATTTACATCCTCCTCATAGGAGGATGTAAAATGTTTCATTTTACTTATTTACTTATGTCTTCCTACTTGACTGTAAGCTCTAATATGTAGGAACATGTTTCCAAAATGGTACCCCCAATACTAGCAGAGTAAGTTTCAAGAACTGATGCTCACTAAATATTCCTAAATGGATAGGGGAATGAACGTGTCTTCCTTCTGCTTGAAACTTCCAGTGTGCACTTATCGGCTGTTAAATGAAATGAAACTTATCTGGTTTGCTATTAAGAATTTGTTACTACCCAGTGGGTTCACCTTGCTCACTGCTTAGACAGAGTCGATTTGTCAAGACAGGGGAATTGCAACGGTGAAAGAGTATTCATGCAGCACCGGCTATGCGGGAGATTGGAATTTTATTATTACTAAATCAGTCTCCCAGAGCATTCAGAAATCAGAATGTTTAAAGATAATTTGGCAGGTAGGGGATTGGGAATTAGGAAGTGTTAATTATTCAACTGGGAGCTGGAATCAGAGGATGTCAAAGTGAGGTTTGATTGCTGTCTTCTCTTCCTCGGTGTGATGTCAGAACTTGTTGGGTCAGATTACTAGTCTAAGTGGTGTCAACTGATTCCATTGAGTACAGTGTCTGCAAAATATCTTAAGTACTGACCTTAGGTTTTACAATAGTGATATTATCCCCAGAAGCAAGTTGGGGTCGTTCAGACTCTAGAAGTCAGAGGCTGCATGACCCCTAAATTGTAATTTTTAATCTTGTGGCTGATTTGTTAGTCCTACAAAGGCAGGCTGAACCCCAGGCAAGAAGGGGGGTCTTTTTGGAAAGGGCTGTTATCAATTTTGTTTCAGAGTCAAACCATGAACTGAATTCCCTCTCAAAGTTAGTTTGGCCTATGCTAGGAATCAACAAGGACAGCTTAAGGGTCAGAAGCAAGATAGAGTTGGTTAGGTCTGATTTCTTATGCTGTCGTAACTTCCTCAGTTATAATATTGCAAAGGTAGTTTCAATCCCTCCCTTTGGGTTTTATAACAGCTTAATCTTAAGTTGTAGGTTATGAGGATGGAAAAAGGCCATTAATCATTCTGTCTTCTACCTGCTGACAGGGGACATAGTGGAAATTGAAGTGAACCCCAAGGTGAGAAGAGTGGAACTGCTTTGCAACTCTCTGAGCATACTCAGTCAGGCCTGGCTAGGCTTCCAGTGCTTGCATGGCAAAACATTAGTACTCTCCTCTGTTGTATTACTACAGTATTTATGTGAAGAGCCTCCTGTCAGGTAAATAATGAGTCCTAGGATGAGGAGTATAATTCTCAATTTAAAAAACAAAGACTGAAAAGCTTAGTTTTGGAACTTCTAATCCACAAAGAATTTAGGATTTATTCCAAACTGTAGAAAAAAACAAGGACAGCTAACAACAGATATAAGTTTTCTTTTGAAGCATAATTTTTTGGTCTCCAGATTCCATTTGTATTAAAAACAAATTATGAGAGAACTAATTTGTTTACAAAAATAATCTTTAGTCTTACTGTGCTTAGCCTATTTGCATAAAGTGCAGCAAGAATAACTATTTTTCATTTAGGCTGGTTTTTGTTTAAATTGGCCTTGATGGAACTCTGTTTCATGAGGAATCTCAGATAAGACTTTTTAAGTGCCAAGCCCTGCTACGTATTTGTACCCTGATGGTTTCCAGCTTTATCCATGTCCCTCCAAAGGACATGAACTCATCCTTTTTTATGGCTGCATAGTGTTCCATGGTATATATGTACCACATTTTCTTTATCCAGTCTATCTTTGATGGGCATTTGGGTTGGTTCCAAATCTTTGCTATTTTGAACAGTGCCACAATAAACATATGTGTGCATGTGTCTTTATAATAGAAAAATGTATAAGCCCATACCCAAATAAATTTATTTCTTAAGAAAGAAAGGATGTTGGCCTGAATAGAAGTAATGAACAATTAGAATTGAGAGAAACAGTCAGATTCTGAAAATGTTTAGCAAATAAAATCAATGCAATGTGAATTAAGAAGGGAAATAATATATAGGGAAGGCCAAAGACGTTTAATATCATGAGGTTTTGCTGCCTTTTTGTACTTGGGGTGTAAGTATTATTTACTAGCATACAGAAAAGAGAGCAAAGGATGGAAATTAAAAAATGGCCAGTTCATCTTTATAAGTTGAGTTGAATGAGTTTGTAAGATATAGTAGAGATGTCTCATTGCCTATTGGATGTATGGGTTTCAATACTGACAACCACATCTGGGCTGAATCCATACATTTGAGAGTGGTTTATTTATTATTTTAAGCTTAAAGTTGATGCCATCAGAATGTGTAGATTACACCTCAAGCCACATTTCTGTTTAATTTGACAAATAAAAATTATATATATTTTCTGTGCACAACCTTCTGCTTTTGTAAGTTTAACTTTTTTAGATTCTATATATAACTGAGATAATATAATATTTTGTGTTTTGGTACCTGGCCTGGCTTATTTCACTTAATACAATGGTCTTCACGTTCATCAGTGTTGTCAGAAATGATAGAATTTACTTCCTTTTAAAAGCTGAATAGTGTTGCATTGTGTATGTAAACCACATTTTCTTCATCTAGTCATCCATTTACAGACACTTAGGTTGATTTTATATCTTGGCTATTGTGAAAAATTCTGCAAAGGAAATAGAAGTTCAGATATCTCTTCGAGACACTGAGTTTCCTTTTTTTGATATACACTTAATAGTGGGATTGCTTGATGATATCTTTAGCTCTATTTCTAACTTTCAGAGGTGTCTCCATATAGATTTCCATAAAGACCACACTAATTTACATACATATGTATGTATATATGTTTTATTTTATTTTATTATTTTGAGACAGAGTCTCACTCTCTTGCCCAAGCTAGATGACAGTTGTGGAATCTCTGCTCACTGCAACTTCTGCCTCCAGGGTTCAAGCGATTCTCCTGCCTCCGCCTCCTGAGTAGCTAAGATTATAGGTCCCTGCCACTACACCCGACTAATTTTTATATTTTTACTAAAGGTGGGATTTCATCATGTTGTCCAGCCTGGTCAAGAACTCCTGACCTCAGGTGTTCCACCCGATTTGGCCTTACAGAGTCCTGGGAATACAGGCATGAGCCACTGCTTAGGGCCTAATTTACATTTTTACCAAAAGTGTACAAGAGTTTCTTTTTTTCTACATCCTTTCCACCATTTGCTATCTTTTGTCTTTTTGGTAATAGCCATTCCAACAAGTGAGAAATGATATCTCATTGTGGATTCAATTTCCTTGATGACTAGAGAGGTGGATCATTTTTCATATACATATTCTCTATATGTCTGCTTTTGAAAAATGTTTATTCTGGTCATTTGTTTATTTTTAAATGTTTGTTTTCTTTCTATTGAATTGTTTGTATCCTTTATATTTTGCATGTTAATTCCTTATCAGATGTATGGTTTGCAAATATTTTCTCCCATACTGTTGATTATCTCTTTAATCCTTTGATTATTTTTTGGCTGTGTAAAAGCTTCTCAGTTTGATGTAATTTCATTTGAGTATTTTAGCTTTTGTTTCCTGTCCTTTTGTGTTATATCCAAAAATCTTTGTCTAGACCAATGTCATGAAGTTGTTCCCCTGTTTTCTTCTAGTAGTTTCACAGTTTTGGTTCTTACATCTACATATTAAACCCATTTTATTTTTGTATATGTTAAGAAATTTTATTCTTCTGCATGTGGCTATCCAATTTTCCCAATAACATTTATTGAAGAATTTGTTCCTTCTCCATTGTGTTCATGAAAGCTTTATTGAAAAGTCAAATGAATATAAATAATTGGGTTTATTTCTGGGTTTTCTGTCCTGTTCATTTGCTCTCTTTGTCTATTTTTATACCATTATTGTGATATTTTGATGATCATAGCTTTGTAGTCTATTTTGAAGTCAGGTAGTGTGATGCCTGCAGCTTTGACCTCTTTACTCAAAATTGCTTTGTCTATGCAGGTTTTTATTTTTGTGATTCCATATACATTTTAGGACTTGTTTCTATTTTTGTAAAGGCTGCCATTAGAATTTTCATAGGAATTGGATTGTATCTTTAGGTTTCTTTGGGTATTAGGGATGGACATTTTAATAATAGTAATTTTTCCAGTCCATCAACTGAAAATGTATTTCTACTTATTTTTGTCTTCCTTAATTTCTTCTATCAATATTTTATAGTTTGGGGATTTGTTGTTATTGTTATTTTTGAGACAGGATCTTGTTCTGTAGCCAAGACTAGTGTCACAATTATAGCTCACTATAATCTCAAATTCCTGGGCTTAAAGAATCCTCCCACCTTAGACTTCCAAGAAGCAAGGACTATAGATACATGCTTCCATGCCCAGCCAATTCTGTTAATTTTTTGTAGGGACAGAGTCTCACTATGTTGATTGGGTTGGAGTTGTATAGCTTTACATGAATATGTTTTTACCTACTTAGTTAAATTCATTTCTAAGTATTTTTGTGGCAATTTTAAATGGAAATTTATTTACTTTTTAAAGATGGTTTATTGTTATACAGAAACACTACAGATTTTTATATGTTGTTTTTTTATCCTGAAATTTTCTTTAATTTGTTTATTTGTTCTAAAAGATGTTTGGTAGATCCTTTAGGGTTTTCTGTATATAAGACCATTTCATCTTTAGACAGGCACAATTAAACTTCTTCCTTTCCAATTTTGATGCCTTTTATTTCTTTATGTTCTTGAATTGTTCTGGCCAGGAATACATTGAATAGAAGTGGTGAACATGAGCATCTTTGTCTTCTTCTTCATCTTAGAGAAAGGGTTTTCAACTTTTTACCATTGAGTATGATGTTAGCTGTGTGTCATATGTGGCATTTATTGTTATAAACTCTTCATTTTTATTGCTCATATTTTTTCACATGTCATTTATTCAGTCAACACTATATTAGTTTATTGAGCACACAAATAAATGTAACAGAAGCTCAGCACTCAGGCAGATTGGATATCCCACCAACTAATCTGTGTACTATTTGCAAATCACACTCTGTTCCAACATCTGTACATGGTATTGCAAGACCAGTATTTTTGCTACCCCTTCTAAGAAGGCTTTGTGATCCTACCTGTTAGAATGTATTAATCTTTTCTGAGCCCCTTGAGCATCTTGCCTGCATTCCTTAAGAAGCTCTTCACCAATTCTCAAGCAAAGTAGTTTGATGAATTAATAATGGGGGCTCTGGATTCTGAAACCCTAGATTTCAATTCTTGTTCACAGTTACTATATACTCTGTGTTCTTTTACATTATTTGAGTCAATTACATATTATCTTTTCCAATTAAGAGAGGTTAATATATGCTTTACATGGAATTTTTATGAAATTTCAGTAATACACTTGGCATGATTGGGGCTCTATGAATACTATTTCAATTTAAACCATTTCATGTTAACTATGTAGAATATGGTGAAAAAAACAAGATTTGAATCCCAATTCATGTGATATGAAGCAACTTATTATGTAAATGGTAAATATAAAATAGGGGATGTAATAATCATCCCGCTGGCTTATTGTGAGGGTCCAGTGTATTTACATTTGCAAAATCCTTGACACAGTGATTTATAAATAATAATGATAATTATAATGGTTTATACTGCTTTATATGCATTCATTTTTTTAATTAATAAGGAGTACATGGGAGATGTTATCTTTTATTAAGTTAATTTATGTTAGGTAACTTTTTTCCTGGTTTGTAATGTCTAATGTCTTTCTCATAATAGCTGCCTAATAAACATTTATTAAAATATTAATTCAAGATAACCCAGATAATGAGGCTGGTGCTTCTGTGCCAAAGCCCTTGTGTAATGTTCTGACATATTTTCTTTAGATGCCATTTTGTGTCACCAATATCCTTACATCTACAAGGATTGTATAACTCTCTTCATAGAATTGATTGAGAATTGATAAGATATTAAACATTTCTGTGTAATATCTGCCCAAATCATATCTGTTGCATTGAAATAAAGGATGCCTTATTTTGATATCTATATCTCCTTATAAATATTCAAATTATGCTAAGAAGTAATATATTAACGTGGTGTCAAATTAAATGTATCCACCACACTGGAAGATTAGTAATCAGGTTACTTTCAATTTAGAATTTTCATTGAGAACAAGATTCGAAAGAGTTATAAATAAGGAAGCACTCATCTGCTCATTCTTTAATTTGTGTATTTAGCAAGCATATTAAGTACTTTTAAGCATTTTGAATACAAAGATGTGGAATAGGGTGTATGTTTAAAAGATGCAAATTCAAAAATATAGTTGTTTCACTAAGAAAACTAAATACAGAAAAGAATAAAAATCATATAGTCTAGTAGGAAGAATTTAAGACAAGAGCAATGACTTTCTTAGGAACATATGTTTTAGGTAGATTGTTATCCCTATAGGCTGTGAACCAGTGAAAGAGAAACACGAATACAGTGGATGACCAGGAAGTTAGCATTAGGTCCAATGCCACAGAAAGAAGATGAGAAGCTAAAAAAAATTTTTTAAAAGGGAGAGAGAGAAGAAAAGAAAAAAGAACAAAAAAGAAAAAAAGTATTAAGTGGTAGGACTTTGATGAGTGACAGAACTCTACAGATACAAGAAGACAGATGGTGAAATGGAACATACTTTCAGGAGCATTTCACATTATAGAACTATGTGTAAAGTGAGGGTAAAACTCTTTAAGCTGTACCCATAGTTAAAGGAATCTTTCTATTTCTAACAGAAGGCAACCACAGAAAAAAACCACTTAAGATGTTGGAATCCTTGGGCAAAGATTTCCTCACTGGCGTTTTGGATAACTTGGTGGAACAAAATGTGCTAAACTGGAAGGAAGAGGAAAAGAAGAAATATTATGATGCCAAAACTGAAGACAAGGTTCGAGTCATGGCAGAATCTATGCAAAAGAAACAACGAATGGCAGGGCAAATGCTTCTCCAAACCTTTTTTAACATAGACCAAATATCCCCCAATAAAAAAGGTAAGATTGGCTCTTTTACAATGAATGCCTCAATTTTTCCAGAATCTGCTTAATTCCAAGGTCTATGCAGTGTCTTCTGTGATTCCCCTATCTTTCCTTTCCTAAATTATCATTTTTACTAAACCTATCATTGTCCTTTTAGAGGAATCAAGTTTCTAATCAGCTAAAAAGCTGAGTCTTTGTGTGTAGACTGTCACAAAAATAGTCAAAAATGAGACCTCGTAGTAAGGGATACATAAATCTAAACCTAGATTCTGTCAACTGTGACCTATGCAACTTCCTGCAAGTTGCTTAACCTCCCTAGCTTCCCAGTTATCAGTCTTACCACCTGTGAAATGAGTCAATTCCAGTACTTTCTTGTAAGATTGTCTAAGCCTAGAAAGATTATAACAGCAGGCACCACATGACAACTCCCAAGATATTAGCTCTCATCCGGAACTCCCTCCTCTGAGCTCGACTCATTTAGCTCTAGCAGAATATCAGCATGTTTCCTTCAGTGTTTCACTGGCATCACAAAACAAATACAGCTAAAGCTATATACTTTGTTCTCCAGAACAAAACTGTTCCATTTGTATTCCCTTTTCATCTCAGTAAGCAAAAAGAATATCTACCAAGTTTCTCCCACCAGAATGCAACTGGTTTCTTCACCAATTAATAACAGTAATCAGTAGTTTTCTTGGCACATAGTGGATGCCTAAATAATGTAGGGTGAATAAATAAATAAAGCATATGCATGCAATAAATAGTAATTTTCATAATTATTACGTGGATGCTACGAATTAGAGTTTTCCAGTTCTTACTCATTTCTGTGAGTTACAAAATATGATCAGGAGAATCTAAATAAAATGTCTAAAATTTTAAAACTTCTTTTAGGAACTTTTGACTCAGAATTATGTGTATTATTAGAGCTTAAATATTCTCATATTGAAGTTCACTTGTGACAGACTCAATTTTCCCCAGAATTAAGCTGAAATCTTCAGCCATGAAGTATTACAGATTACCAATAATGATAAATAGTAATAAACAAAAGGCAACATAAATTATTGAGACCTAACTAAATCAAATGAGTTTTTCAATCAGCACTCTTCTTTGAAGAAGAGGTATTCCCATCAAAAGAGAGGACATGTTAGTATAATAGTTGTCCAAGATAATAAGACAGGTTCTATTCTCATTAATATTTAAACTGGTCCTTTTGCAGGTGTTTTGTTGTTTTTCTCAAACCTGGGTTGGCATGGAAACAATCTCCATTTTTAAAAAGTTAGTGACAGTGCAACTAATGGGAATTAGAATTGAAGTAATAGGGGTTTCACAATGATTGTAGCAACCCCAGATATCACAATGAGCATTCAGTTCTAAACTGAAATAACCTATCTGATTAGCAGAGGCTGTGGCAGGAATGAGGCAGCTGAAACCCCTTACAGGAGGGGTCCAGGGGCTCCCTGTGCTCTATCTGCACTTGGAGTCTCCAGAGTATTTCAGGAAACTTTAGATACACTACCAGTATACCTAGGGTATATCACTGTGAAATCTATGTAAAGATGCCCAGAAAGTTTGATATTCATGCACACTCTTACAACTTGTTGCAGCTCCAGAACTCAGGCTTTTATCATACATTTTAGCTAGACATTTATTTTAAAATATTATTTAAAAACAAATAATTGAAGTAGAAATAAAATTATAAAATATTACAAACAAAAAATTTTACACAGGATAGTAGTATTTTTTCTTATTTAATCAGAGAATGTCTTGCTTGGCTCACGTAATTAAACAGAAATAATATAACTGCTCCTTTTTTTCACGAAGAGACACTTCATTATACCAGATCTTGGTAAACTTCATTTCTAAGATGTCTTTTAAAATTCCTCTTTCTTTCCCCTACAAGGAGAGAAATTTCCCAGTCTTGTGTACAATCTCAGTCAGAAGGGGTCAAGCATTGTCAGATAATGTTAGATTTCTCTAGGGGATTGATCAGAATGAGTCAGAACCAAACTTATCCACAAGAGACATATTATTTCCTCACATTATAAAACACGGGTTGAAAAGTTTAGTGTTCATTGTTCAGCACTTTGGAGGCAAGGCATCCAGAGTTATGTCAGAATGTCTGACAGAATACTTGTCTCTGACCTTGGACACAGCATCATTGTTACTAGACAGCACTTCTTCATTAAATAGCTGGCTTTACCATTTCAGCAGGGATAACCGAAGTTCATTTCTTCTAGAATCATTAAAAATTAAGAGTAAAGTTGCCTAAAAAATAATACAAGACTCAATATTCTCTGGTTTAGTGTATGTATGTATCTGTATGCGAAGTGGGGGTCAAGAAGGGATGATTACTCCAAAATGAGATGTTGTCCCATCCTGTATGATAGCAATATGTAGCTATTAAGCACTTGGCTTGCAGCTGAAAACACATGTTAAAATAATACTTTTTATATGTGATGCTAAATAAATGTTATTAGAATTAATTTTACTTGTTTAATTTTATTTTTTACATGTGATAGTAGAAATTGAATATTGGACATGGAACACACATTAAATTTGTAGTAGATAGCACTCTGACAACTATTTACTCAGCATACTCTTGTACAGGCACAATAGAAAGTCCACATGGATCAGTAAGTATCCCAGAATAAAACCTTTGGAGAAATCAAATTCTTTTGACTGTATAAAGAAAGACTAAATTTAACCCAGCCATCATCAAAGTGTTTTCCCCAGAATGATCAGAATCTGTCATTGCATGTTTGGGTGGATTTGCTTTTCTCTCTTTTCCAGTAACAATACATCTCCTGATATAGAATACTAGATATGAGATACAACTATAACCCCTAAATATGAAGAAATCTTCTTCCCAGGACATCTTCTCTCTCAGTCTTCTTAGGTGATAAATTGGGTCACAGAGGCAGAAATCACAGTTTTTATTATGTGATATCCTGCAGCTAATTCGAATATGGAAGTTGGACCACCTGAGACAGGAGAATCTACAAATACCCTCAAGCTTTGCCCTCATGAAGAATTCCTGAGACTATGTAAAGAAAGAGCTGAAGAGGTGCTATGCTATCTGCATAAAGCAGAAAAAAAGAAGAGAAATCACTGCTTTTCTTCAGTGCACCATTTCCTACAGCACTAAATGATTGGTGGCAGGGTGGGGGAGGGTGATGGCAGTAAACATTTTCATAAATGCTTTGAGTAAGGAAAATATTATGTGACTTCACAGTGATACCAATCCTCTCTCAACCCATGATGCAGATCATTTTATCATGGGTTAGAAGAAAATTGGTATTTCTATTGCTCCTGTATTCATTCTGGCAATTATTTGGATTTTATGACAATTGCAGCATTAACCATGGAGTAAAAATATTTCTAAGATAACATAGCTGAGTAGTAATTGTTCACACTCTAGTTGAAAAGTCTAGACATAAAGGATACTTGGGAAATATAATTAAAGCTTGAAAAACATTATAAGTTGATGTGTTAAAAATAGTACCAAAATAGCTCTTTCCAAAGGCAAAGACTTTCGCTGTATTCATTTTTCACTGGAGCCAATGACAACATTTCTTGTGTTTTATTAAATTTGACCTGAACTTTGAATGCTAAGAAAAATTTGAGTAGGTAAAGATGAAAAGGGAGAAGAAAGGGGTAGGAATTATCTAGTTTCCTCAAGATTCTCAAATAATCATTTCAGATATGTCCTGGTTCTTTCCCCAGGTTCTTGAGAGAAAGTCAGTGTCTTTTGATACAAGTTAGGGAAGAGAGCAGTTGCATGAAGACTTAAAAAAGCAACACTGATAGGTACAAGGGGGTTGAAAAGAGATTTGAGTAAATTAAATTCACTGCATCTCCATATCCTGCAGATCTATCCAATAAAGGAGAGAAAGGACCGCACACGCCTGGCTCTCATCATATGCAATACGGAGTTTGACCATCTGCCTCCGAGGAATGGAGCTGACTTTGACATCACAGGGATGAAGGAGCTGCTTGAGGGTCTGGACTACAGTGTGGTTGTAGAAGAGAAACTGACAGCCAGGGTAAGAACCCCTCAGCCACCCCAAACTCATACATATTCAACACACATCCTTCTAATAACTACTTAGATTAAGGAGCTCAACAAGATTTAACCACCTCTGGGTGCGTGTGTGTGTGTGTGTGTGTGTGTGTGTGTGTGTGTGTGTGTGTGCGTGCACGCACAGGCAAAATGAGAGTACTAGATTGGTAAATCTATGTCTCTTTTGTGCTCCAAATATCCTCAATTCTGGAAACTAGGCTAAACATGATTGGCACATGTTCTCATGTTTCTTATTGAATTCCAAAATCATGTGATGGGAATAACCCCCAAAATTATAGAGTAATAAATTTTATATAGGAGTACACTTGTAAGACAAATATTGAGTCCTAAACTCAGTGCCAAGAGCTACTCCTAACATTGGGAATAGGTCTGTAAATTAGATAGGAAGTTCCCTGCTGGCATTCATCTAGGTTACGAAAGAAAGAAACAGTGAAATTGTAAGAAAAAAGACAACTTCAGGCACCAGGTGTGCATGTGCATGTCTACGTAACAGTGACAAGAAAACCAAAAGTAAGAAAAAAGAAAAGAAAAAAGAAATGTGAGACAGAATTATAGGGTGGGAGCAATGTTTTTGGGTTGGTCAGAGATGGCTCTGGAAAGACATGAATGCAATGCTTTCAAAGTAGGAGAAGCTACCTGTGTAAAGGCTGAATTGAAAAATCAACCTGGCACACGAGAAGCACAAAGACAAAACCAGTGTGACTAGAGTTTGAAGGAAAAGGGACATAGTACGAGGGTGGAATATGGTCAGGCCAGAAGTTTGATTCTATTCTAAGCAAAGTGGGATGAGTTTTACAAAGAAAGTAGTGTGCCGCATTTATAACACATGACTCTTGGTAGGTAAGTAGAGAATAGATTGAGATGGAAAAGAAAAAGAAAAAGCAAAATGCATAAAATATAAAAATATACAATATATTAAGAAGACAGTATGTCAGCAAGAAGAGAAAGCAGGAACCCACAGCCCCATTGAGAAGGAAAAATAAAACCATAAAACAGCTGTCGTGATCGAGTAAGCACTATGTGAAGCACCATGACCAGGATATGTAAAATATGTTTCTTGCTTCACTCATGGTAAATCTAGGGTGTCCTATTAATTGTGATGCTTCTCCAACTGAAGCTAGACATTGCTCTTTCCCAGGATATGGAGTCAGTGCTGAGGGCATTTGCTGCCCGACCAGAGCACAAGTCCTCAGACAGCACGTTCTTGGTGCTCATGTCTCATGGCATCCTGGAGGGAATCTGTGGAACAGCGCATGATGCAGAAAACCCAGATGTGCTGCTTTATGACACCATCTTCCAGATATTCAACAACCGCAACTGCCTCAGTCTAAGGGACAAACCCAAGGTCATCATTGTCCAGGCCTGCAGGGGTGGTGAGTGCTGAGACTGAACATCTAAGTTATGAAGGTGTATGCAGAGGACTGTGATGTTTGGTTTATATTTATGGGCAACAGTCTTAGACCCCATCCAGTGCAAATAAAGTACATTGAACTCTAAAGAAACTCTTTCTAAGGGGCTGGTGTAATAAGAAATTGTCTCATCATAATTAGCGGGAAAATTTCTGTACAATTTTATCCACAGTGAGTAGTGAAGGACATCATCAGAATCTGTAAATCAAAGTTAAACAGAAATACTCAAACTTTGGAATGGAATAATTTTCATGACAGCTTGATTTGTAAATATTTCACAGACACTTTGACACTGTGTGGTTTAAGAAGAATTGCATTTGAAACTGGGTCCATTATGTAAAACAGCATATCTTTTCAATATAATTTTTGAGGGGATAAGTATTAAAGAGATCAGGGAACTTTAGAATATTACAGTTCAACTTTGCTCCAGACTTTCAATTGTCTCATGGCTGGCTGAGGATGGTGGCTCATACCTATAATCCCAGCACTTTGGGAGGTCACGACAGGAGGTTGATTGATGCCAGGAATTTGAGACCAATTGTCTCATAGCTCTTGGAAGCTATTTTTCAAAAGAAAACAGAAACTTCTTCTCTAAAAAATGGAAAATAAAAGATGATTTTGCTATCAGTAGGCACACTGTTGAATGACACTGGAGAGAAAGTAAGGTGGTGTGTGTGTGGGTTTGTATGTGTGTGGGTCTGTATGTATGAACTAGTTAGAATGAACATTCAAAAAGAACAAGGTGGGCAATTGTGATAGCTATTTTGTGGCAGGCACAGCAGTGTGCAGAAAGTTAATATCTCTACAGCAAACCGTGGGGATCTGTTGGTCCCAGACGCTCCAGCATCCTTGGCAGTGGCTTCTTCACAGTCACTTGAGAACCTAGAGGAAGATGCTGTTCACAAGACCCATGTGGAGAAGGACTTCATTGCTTTCTGCTCTTCAACTCCACGTATGTATCTTTCAGTGGCAGTAAGGGATTTGTGGGCTTGAGGCCACCTTTGAATGATTCTACAAAATCAAGGATCCCTATGAAACAACAATCTGATAGAATGTTGTGTGCTCTCTACATACTTTACATGATCTTGTGTTTGCTGTGAGAACAGATGCCTTCTCCTCCAAAACAAACAGTTTTGAAAATTGTACTTTTACTATAAGTGTTACATTTCACAGTCAGAGGTATACCAAATATTAAAGCAACACAATATAAGGAATCCCACCCACCACTCATCATTTAAACATATGATTAATTCTGTTTTTTATTAAACCCATTTAACATTTTGAATAGTGTTTTATGGATTCCGGGAATGGCTTCCCTTTCTCAAATGATCAACTTCAAGTCTTCTTCTACATATTTCCCACCTTATTCTACAAAGAGCAGTGCCATTGCATGCCCCACTAGGAATGTGGATATCTTTTAAAACAAGTAGAAAATGATAGGGTAGGGCTGATTCCATCTAATCTCAGGGAACACTGGTTAGTATTTCACTTCTAGGTAATTATCTTAAGGAGCATACATTTAACTGTTTTCAATTTGTCTATTTCTAGATTTTATTTTTTAAAAGCACTTTATTGAGGTATGACTGACATACATAATGGTAAATATTTAATGTATACAACTTAATGAGTTTGGAGATAAGTATTCACTCCTGAAATCATCACCACTATGTCGTAAACATATCTCTCTCCTCCAAAAGATTCTTCCACTTCTCTGTTTATTATTATCATCATTCTGTGAGTGTGTGTGAAAAGAATATTTAGCATAAAATCTACTGTTTTAGCAAATTTCAAGTATGTAATACAGTATTGGTTACTATTGGCACCATCTTGTAGAGTAGATTTTTATCACTTTTTTTCAACTTCTATAACTGAAACGTTACATGTGTTTATTTTACTATATGGTGAAAGACAGTGTGGCATAATCTGCAAACAACTTTGGAGCCTGGTAGCACTTTTTTGTGACTTACTCACTGTGTGAACATGGGGAAGTTCCTTCGTCTTTCTGACCTTCTGTTCCTTCCTCTGTAAAGTGGGATAATTCCAGTTATTTCTCAAGCCTCTATAAAAGTCAAGAGAATGAATATGGGGTTTGTAGTAGAAAGTCAGTCCCAAGAATCAAAATGCAATCACTACACAATCTCTTGTAATGCTTACAAACCAGACCTTTTTATCACCTTATGCCAGGTTTTCTGTTTACTTTTTGTGGAAAGTAGGTAAATGTCAGGTTGTAAGTGCTTCCTACAAATCTGCAAAGATAACTCCCAAGCTATGCTTTTCTTTTTAAAAACATTCTCAAGACAAAAATATAAACAAAAACATAGCCCAAGGTATACCAACCTGTATCATCATAGATAACGTGTCCTGGAGAGACAGCACAATGGGCTCCATCTTCATCACACAACTCATCACATGCTTCCAGAAATATTCTTGGTGCTGTCACCTAGAGGAAGTATTTCGGAAGGTAAGCATCTCTTTCTTTTCAAGTTATTCATTTATTTGTTCAGGAAGAATTTGTCATGATTCACCTTTCACTTCACAATGACAATCTTTGTCAGGCAAGTGAAAGTAGAGCAATACCTAGTTTCTGTCATTCAGCTTTTTGAAATATGGTTATGGAAAAGACATGTCCAATATATCCCAGCAGGAGATCAAAGTAAAACAAAATAATATCAATCATACGCCTTATGTTATGGACTATTAAGTTCTTAAGTTTTAGAGAATGAAAGATATTTTGAAAAATTTTTATTACTTAATTTATTAAATGAATAAAATCTGGGTGTTCTGCTAAATCATGGAATTCTTACTGGTGAGAGCAGGGTAAATGAGGCCTACGTGACTTAAGGTTACCTAAGACTCACATTTTCATGGGAGATATGGATACTGAAAATGTGGGTTAACAAACAAATATGTGCTTACAGATTATTATAGGATCCATAAACACATGCAAGAAGGAACAACAAAGAAGTCACTCTTTCAATAAAAGTGTGCAGAAGAAAAGGTTTGCCACTCCTTGCACTACTTGGGATATTCCTTATTCCCACTACTTTCTACGTTATTTTTCTCCATAGCTCATACCTCCACCCACTAAGCATATATTAATTATTTATTTATGTGTCTGTTTTTTTATTTGTATTTACTCAGTAACATGCAAACTTCAAGATGGCAGGGATTTGCTCAGCAACTCAACAAACCTGGCATGTAGCAGACATACAATTAATAATTATGAATCAATAGATACATAAATAAATAGATAAATGTTCCCTCTTGTTTAAAGAGAGAATGGTATTGTTATTAAGACATAATAGTATAGTTACTTATACAGTAAAAATTGTACAGAACAGTAAAACTCCTGTGGGAAAATTAAGATACACTGGTGTTTACAAAAGAAAGCCATCCAGTACCAGCACAGTCACTCATTCCTGTAATCCCAGCACTTAGGGAGTCAAAGGAGGATGGAGTGGCTTGAGTCCAGGAATTTGAGACCAGCCTGGGCAACCAGGAGAAACCCTGTATCTACAAAAAATACAAAAATTCACAGGGCATGTTGACAGGTGCCTGTAATCCCACCTACTTGAAAGGTGAAGTGGGAGGATTGCTTGAGCCCAGGAAGCCCAAGATGGCACCACTGCACTCTAGCGGGGCAATAGAGTAAGATGCTGTGTTAAAAAAAAAAAGTAATAAAAGAAGAAAGAGAAGGAAAAGAAGAAAAAAAGAAGAAAAGAAGGAGGAGGAGGAGGAGGAGGAAAAAAGAACAAGAAGGAGGAGGAAAAAGAAGAAGGAGGAGGAGGAGGAGGGAATGCAGCAGAAATTGAGATAGAGTTCTTGTGAATAGAGATCTAGGAAGTTAAATATTTTAAATCTTTTCAGATAATTAGGAGTTAGAGATTGTACTTTCAAGGGTATTCATAGAAAAAGGAACTAAAAATTCTGGATTTAGGGTAAGTAGCCTCTTTTCAATTAGTCCATGCAAAAGACTACAAGTTCAGCTTGGTGGTAGAGATATGAAAGTTGCTCAGTGTTCAAGTCTTTAAGATACTGGGATTTACTTTTCCTTCAACTGAGGAATCAAACTTGGTGGGAGTTGGGAGTGCAGAATTCTTCCTTATCTAATTTTCATGAACAATTTCCAAGAAATAACCTGATTGTCATATCTGTAGGTGAGAAATGGAATACAGATGAAATGAAGTTTGAAAGGCCTTAGATTAGACATGAGGTGTTTATTTTGATGTTAAGAGTACAGTCTGAGATGGAATGTCAATTCTAAGAGGTAGAGTACAATGCTGAGGTGTTAGAATGCCAATGGGCTTTGTTCTATGAAATCTGAAAGCTCTCTTCATTCCAGACATTTTCTGGTTCATGGCTTCAAAAGAGTTGTATCTCATTTACAGCCTATTTTCTTTTCTCAGGTGCAGCAATCATTTGAAACTCCAAGGGATAAAGCCCAAATGCCCACCATAGAACGATTATCCATGACAAGATATTTCTACCTCTTTCCTGGCAATTGAAAATTGTTAAGTATTGAAAGTTGGTGGTGGTGTGTGAAATAAATGAGAGCATGATATTGGTGGTTAGGTCCAGTGACCAATGATGGCTGTGTATTTGAATGGTCAAACTGGTGTTTTTGTTGACATAGTCTGGTGATTATCTGCTATTCTTTTCCAACTTCTATGCATTTGGATTCCCCCAGCTCTACAAATAATCAGGCAATTAATCAATCAAGGAGGTAAGGAAAATCATGGCAGAATATGATAATGAAAAACCAAGGGTAGTAATTATTAAAATAGAAACATTCTCATGCTTCCATGACTATTTATATTCACTTATCTCTCATACTCTATTTTCTCTTCCTTTCTTACACACACACACACACACACACACAAAGTAACCAAACATTGCATCAAACCCTGAGTAAAACAGAGTAAATAAAGGAGCTAACTTTAGAGATAGCTGCACTTTGATCCTCTGAGTGAGAATATCACAGAAAATACCACATTACTGACATTCAGCTACCATTACCAGATAGTACAAAATACATCCTATATGGTAGAATTTGTGTTGATTCAGTCTCTGGTTCTCAGACTGTTCTCACAATGCAGATCACCAATCACTCAGAGTCTGCTTTCAAATCATAAATCACACTCCAGAAGTTCCTTCCAGCTCCCATGTAACTTTTTTTTATTATTTTGATCAAAATGTTATAGATTGGGTACATTGAGTTGGGACCAAATGATTACTTTCTTCACTCATAATAGCTTTATTTAACACTATATTATAAGTCTATTATCAATCTCTTTCTCAGATACACACTTAAAATTATATTTTATAGTAAAGTGTATAAAGTTGATCTCAATACTTCCAATATTCACCACATATTTTTTTACTCTTTGTTTCTGACACTCCAGTCAAAAAATTGTATCATTTTATCATAACAGCTTTCAGTGCCTAATCCATCCAATGGAGCTGCATTTGGACATTGAATTGTTTGTTGAATAATACTTGCTAACACTAACCATGCACCAGGTTCTGTTCTAGATGCTTGGAATATGCCAATTAACAAAGCAAATAGATTTCTTAACTCAGAAAGCTTATATTCTAGTGAGCTGAAACAAACTGAATACATAAACAGGTAAATATATCACAGGCCAGAGAGGAAAAACGATAAAAGGAAAAATAAAGGAAGACAAAGGCAAATACAGAATGATGGATGCTGTACTCGTAGACATATTTCACTTGGGAAGGCCTTCCTTGAAATAATGAAATCAGAACAAAAAATGGACAGAGTTGGGGAGTGAACCATGTGGTTCTTATGCAGGAAAAATGTCCTAGCACAGAATACAGCAAGTGCAAATTCCCTGGGGGTAGAAATGCACTAAACATGTTTAAAGAACTGTAATGAGTATGACTGAAAGAGAACATGAGTGGGGAAAATGGCAGAGACATATTAAGAGAAGCAGTGAGAAGCCAGATCTCATGGTTCTTAGTTATCACAGGGTAAATCTTTAAAAATTATTATCTAGGTGAGACAGGAAGCCTTTCTAGTGCTTTAGAAAAGAGAAGTAATATGCTTTAAATTAGATTTTACAAAGATCACATGTTGGTGAATAGGCTAAGAGGTCACATATGGAAGTCAAGGGAAGTGGCTAGAGCACATAGAAGAGGTTGGAGAAAGAATCATGATGAGGGATGGGAGGAAGGCAGCAAGGGGTAACCATCTTCACCTTCTGTTCTTGCTCTCCCCTGCAGGAAGCCACAAGTAACCCAGCCCTCCTTTATCAACTTCAAGGAGCACCTTTGTTAGTACAGATTGCATATTTACATTTTATGTTTCAATAAAAGTGAAGACAAAATGAATCGTGTCTTTTTCTAATAGAGAATATAATTTCAATGACAATAGTGGGTGAATGGAAATGAAGTGGAGGAAGCTAACTGGATTTCCAAGCTATTTGGCTCATGTAATATCTATACTTGGCCAATGAAGAAAACTGATGTGACTTACCCCCAACGGTAGGATGAAAGAGCATGGTACCTAAAACTATAGTGAGATACTGCCTCATACTTATTTGAATGGCTCCCAAAAACAAACAAACAAAAAACCCAGAAAATAACAAGTGTTTTCAGGGATGTAGAATAATTGGAACCCTGTGATCTGTTGGTGAGAATTTCAAATGGTATAGGGACCTTGGAAAACAGTATGATAGTGCCTCATACAATTAGAAGTAGAGTTACTATATGTTCTAGAAATTCCACCTATAGGTACATCCTAAAGTAATTGAAAGCAGGGCCTCAAAGATATATTTATACACCTACATTAATAGCAGCATTGTTCATAATATCTAAAATGTGGAACTATCCAATAACTCATAAATAGATAAGCAAAATGCAGTATATACACATAATGGAATTATATTCAGCCTTAAAAAGGAAGGAAGTTCTAGCATTTGTTACAATATGGATGAATCTTAACAATATTATGCCATGTCAAAGTAGGCAGCAACAGAAAAACACATGCTGTATGGTTTCACTTAAATGAGGTACCTAATTGAGGTACCTAGGGTATCAAATTCACAGAGACAGAAAGTAGAATGGTGATGGTCAGGGGCAGTGGGGAGGATGAAATGGGGAGTTATTATTTAATCATAAAGAATTTCAGCTTTACAAGATAAAGAGGAATTCTGGAGGTAGATGGGGGTTAACTGTTATAACATTATGCATGTATTTTGTATCACTGAACACTACATTTAAAAATGTTAAGATGGTCAATTTTGTGGTATATATTTTTACCACAATACGAAATTGAGGAAAAAATGGTGTAATTGGAGGTGAGAAAAGATGAAATAAATTGCACGAGGGAAACTCTGATCAACTTAGAGGAGAATTAAGGTACTATGCAAAACTGATGAAAGAAGAAATGAGAGTTAAGTATATTATTTATTATTTCAAAATGAATCAAGAAAATAATAGGAAATCACACTACCATCAAATATTAGGTAGAAAAGGAGAGAGATTTGGTAGTGTGAATGAGCTGCATTTCATTTTCCATGTGAGACAGCTAATAGCATTGTTTGTAATCTATATATCATGAAATAGGTAAAATAGGCATTATTGGGAGTTGCAAAGATTGCCACCAAAAAAAAAAGCAAATAACTTAGGGAAGTTACACTTAGTTTATGGGAGCAAAGTAAAAAATCATAAAAATCTGATTTTTATTGTTGCCTTTTCTGTACTGCTGGATAAGCTTCCTTGTGAATGTTATTACTTTGACAAAACTTTTTTTTTTTTTTTTTTGAGATGGAGTCTCACTCTGTCACCGGGCTGGAGTGCAGTGGCCCGATCTCGGCTCACTGCAACCTCCGTCTCCCAGGTTCAGGCAATTCTCCTGCCTCAGCCTCCCGAGTAGCTGGGATTACAGACGTGTGCCACCACACTGGCTAATTTTTTATTTTTAGTAGAGACTGGGTTTCACCATGTTGGCCAGGCTAGTCTCAAAATCCTGACTTCATGTGATCTGCCTGCCTCACGCTCTCAAAGTGCTAGGATTACAGGTGTGAGCCACTGCACCCGCTCAAAACATTTTAAAAATAAAATCTATCAACACATTAAATGCTATACAGCCATCAAAAATCAGATCGTGTTTCATGTGTTGATTTTTAAAAAATGTTTGTCAGACACTGTGAAGTTAAATAAAGCAAATTATCAATAATATATTGTAAGATAATACCATTATAGGAAAAAAAAATTCTGTGGGTAATTACACATCTGTTAGTTATCTAATGTTCAGTATCAAAACACCCAAAAACTCAGTGGCTTCATACAAGAAGCATTTATATTGTTCATGAGGTGGCCAGTTGGCTGAATGTTTCTTTTCATCACTGCTGGGATTGTGTTTGACATCATCTGTGTGTAGGGTAGGTCTCTCTGCTGACAAGGCTGGGTATCTCACATGTTGGGAAAACACCTGGCTGGAGGCTGGTCTAGGATGGCCTTGGCTGGGATGACTGGGCTCTTCTCCACATGATGACTCTAGTCAGCTAGCAATCCAGCCCAGGCTCATCCTCATTTAGCTTCAGGTGTTCAAGAGGGAGAAGGGCACAAGGATTTGTAAATGGATTTGTAAAACTCAGGCTGGAAACTGCATCAGATCCTTCTACTGCATCATGTTGGCCAAAACCAAGTCATAAGGCCAGTTCAGAATTAACATAAAGGCCAAAAATGCTAGGAGGCCAATGATTAGAGCCATGGATAATATCATGTTTGTATTAAGCATTTTATAAAATTATAGAAAAAATTACAGAAAGATGCAAGCTAAACATATAATTGTAGTTACCTTGAAATTAAAGAACTTAGATGATCTTTTCCCATTTTATAAATTTTTCTATTGTTTGATTTTAATTGCACACATATATCTATCTCAGAAATAAGTGAAAGAGTATCTTGTTTATTTAATGAATAAAAATACTTTCATCTCATGGATAAACAACATCCCAATTTAAAAAGGAGTGGATCAGGAAAGACAGAAGAAAAGAGATCACTTGTGTGGGTTTATCAAATAGTGAAGGGAGTATCACAACTTAGCAATCCTCAGCCAGCGTCTTTCCCTTATCTTCCGAATTCACACTTCCAGGGTTGAGTAAAGTATCAGTGAAGTAAAGACTCCTGACCATTTAGAGGCTGATGGCGGCAGAGAGACAAACAGAGGTTTAATGTGATTTATTAACAGTGTTAAAAATGGATGGAAAAACAGAGCACAGAGACGAGATGTGTTCTCGTGACAGTGTGCATGCTTTCATTCTGATCACTTTGTTATATCAGAAAGAAAAAACATCCTCTGCTTCCTATTTTCCAAAGGAAAGCAGTTGTACATTAGATCAGGAGTCTGATAGTATCTTGGCAAAGAAAAGGAGAATTTGAGGACCTGGAGTTTTCCATTTAGGGTAGTATCAACAAGCTGGTCCACTGAGAGAAAAGCAAGCCTGTTGAAATTGCTTTCGTTTTCATAGCTTTTTCCTGTCCAGGGAGCAGGAGCAGCCATGGATGGTGAGTGGTGTCAGTTTTTCTGTTCTTTATGGCTATACTTTGAGAAAGTTATAGTTCAAGGGAAAGAAGAAGGCAGAGTGGAGGGTGATCTCCCAAGACCTAATTATTTTACTCTGGGTATGGAGGGAAATATGGGAGCTTGGAGCACAGCACTAAAAATGCCAACCAAGTGTCTTAGTTAATATGTTACAATTTCTCAAATGAAAGAAAAATGTAAAAACATCTGGATCTCTGCTCTTAAACTTTTCTTTTGGTTTTAGATTCTTCTGTTAACGCATACTGACCCGAAATTCTCACTCATTTTATAAGTGTTCTGTTATGGTGAGGGTGGAAAGCCAGAAGGTTGAACAGGGTAACTTGGATTTCCTCCATATTTCTGCTTTCTGTGTGACCTTTCGATTACAGCAGCAAATGGACCAGCTACAATATGTGCTCTAAGTCTCGGCATATGAAGCTTCCCTGCCAGCCTTGATAAAGAAAACAAAAAAAGTGTTATTTTACAGATGAATGTATTTATGTTTTACTGCTGCACATATTGAATGCAATGTGCTTTCAAACTAGTTATTAATAAAAGTGAAAGAAAATAAGATCATAGGAGATGCAAAGACTGAACTGAGTCAGCTGTCACTAAGTTCCTTAGTGAATTCACTAGGCTTCTCTGATTCTGTTTCACCATCTATGAAAATGGAGAGAATTGAACCAAGATAGGAGCTTTTCTACCTGTGGTCCTTGCAACAGAGGCCTTAGTATGACCTGAGAAATTGTTAGAAATGAAAATTCATGGACCCAGTCTCACCTATTAAATCAAAATTTTTTGGAGTAGGGTGCAGGAAGCTCTGCTTACTAAGCTTTCCGGGTGGTTCTTATGCACATTAAAATCTTGAAACCACTACCCTAGAACAGGGTATCTAAAGTTCTGTCCATATGTAAGATTCTATCATTCTCACAGGTAAGAAACCATCCATAAAGAATTTGTTCAACATGATGAAGATGCTGACTGGGATATTTCTAAGTGGCATTTCTGATGAATTGATGGAAAATAGTCCATTAGATGCAGAAGAGTCATGGATTCTAGGAGTAGCACTGAAAAATGCTGGAAACCTTCTTGATAATAACACTGAGACAGCTCAAGTGACAGATAAAATATTTAGGGACCACCTATTAAATCCCCAAAACCAATTGAGTTTAGGTGAGTATTGTTGGGCTAAGAGCTAGTAACTCATTCTTTCTGTACTGTTCTTCTTAGGTTTTTGTCTTCTTTATTTTTCCCTTCTCCAAATGGAGAATCAATTATCCCCATCTTAGGACCTTCTTCACCTATCCTTCCTCCCTTCCTTCCTTCCTCCTTCCTTCCTTCCCTTCTCTTTCCTTCCTTCCTTCTTTCTTGGCAGAGTTTCGCTTGCTCTTTTCACCCAGGCTGGAGTGCAATGGTGTGATCTTGGCTCTATTCAACCACTGCCTCCCTGGTTCAAGCAATTCTCCTGCCTTATCCTCCTGAGTACCTGAATTTACAGGAACCCTCCACCAAGCCTGGTAATTTTGTTTTTGTTTTTGTTTTTTGGAGATGGAGTGTCCCTCTATTGTCCAGGCTGAAGTGCAGTGGTGTGATCTTGGCTCACTGCAACCTCCTCCTACCAGATTCAAGCCATTCTCCTGTCTCAACCTCCCGAGTAGGTGGGACTACAGGCATGCACCACCACACCCAGCTACTTTTTGTATTTTTAGTAGAGATGGGGTTTCCTCACATTGGCCAGAATGGTCTCGATCTCTTGACCTCGTGATCTGCCCACCTTGGCCTCCCAAAGTGCTGGGACTACGGGCATGAGTCACCATGCTCAACATTTTATTTTATTTTATTTTTTTAGTAGAGATGGGGTTTCACCATGTTGGACAGACTGATCTTGAACTCCTGATCTCAGGTGATCCTCCTGCCTTGGCCTCCCAAAGTGCTGGGATTACAGGCATGAGTTACCAGGCCTAGCCTCCTGTTTATCTTATTTAATGTCAAAAAATATATTAATCCACCCCAATTACTTTTACACTGCTGCATACTTTTTTCTTTAACAATACTCACTCCATACAATTTACTTACTCATTATATTATTATGTCTCCCTCTGCTGAAATGTAAGCTCCACCTTATGGGGGATCTTTGTCTGCTTTGTTCATGAATATATTCTAAACACATAGAAATGATACCTGACACATAATAGATGCTCAGTAACTATTGTTAAATGAATGGTGCTGGAGACATTACATTCAGTGATAGCCTTTGGCTATTCTGGACTACTCTGTGGACTTTAGAGTCATTCTGATACAGAATGTATAATAGGGGTATATCCATTATCTTTTGCTTAGCTGTGGCTTTTCCCCAGAAAGAAATGTCTGGAAATCTAGATTTCTATTTAAGGAAGGAATAGGGAATTCATGGGTTAGTAGGGTATAGACGTTTCTTTCTCTCTGGAGCACAGATTGGCACACTTTTTCTTCGAAAGATAATGAACATTTTACTCTTTCTGGACCATGTGGCCTCTGTCATGACTCAAATCATCTGTTGTAGCTCAAAAGCAGCAATAGACTATAAGTACATGATGGTGTGTTGTTATGTGTCCCAGTACATCTTGATTTATAAAAATGGGTGTTGGGCTGAATCTGACCCACAGACTATGGGTTGCTGATTCCTACTCCAGACTGTAATATATAAATAAGTATATTCCCAATTCTTGGACATGCATCTGGAATTATTTTTGTTGTAGATAGGCTATTTTTTATACATAGATGTACTTTCCTTCCTCTGAATGAACAGGGCTGCTGTGTAAAAACTTTGATTAAAGATTTTGATTATTCCTTGAATTCCGTAAGTAGAAAGATAACAAGCTCTTCTTTGTTTTATAAAAACTCTGCCTCCCTTTTTGCTTGGCAGAATGCCATATTCCTCTAGAACACACTTGATGCTTAGAGAATCGGCCAAATCTTCATGCTTCATAGAGTAGCCCCATGCTAGCATAGTCATCTACTCATTAGTGCAAAGGAAAGAGTGTGAAGTGTGTAGGTTCTCGAGACTTAGTTCTGCTAACAAATCTGTCTTTCATATTGTTTCAGTATATCATTCTGAGAGTGAGAACAATGAACCTGAAGAAGGCTGTGCATAATCTTCCTTTTCCATAAGTAACTGCCTCCAAACCCCAGATTCCGATGGAAAACTCTTAGAACTCTATTGTTGTGAGATGGTATCTCAGTGAAGATCTGGGAAACCTGTGTTCACAGTCAATTTTAATCTTTGGAAATGGCTTTCAGAGTAGAGTACTGATCCTAAACCTTTTCTTAATTCTACTGCAGAATCTGAAGAAGAAAATGAAGAAAGTAGAGATGAAGAAAGAGCTGCATCAGCCCAGTCAATGGCTGTTTCTCCAAAAGGCAAATTGACACCAAAAAAATGGTTCCTAGCCTCACAAGGAGTCCTGTGTTATAAAGGAAACACCATTGCATTGAGGTTCAGACCACATAGGTTATCTCTCACCTCTCCTTGTAACAAAGTATCTCAAAAACAAGATTAGCACCTACACACCTGCTCTTCAATTCTCCTCAGAACCCAGAAATGAAAGTGAAAATGGAAGAACCTGAGCAGAATGCTGTATTGGTCCAAGCATCAACTCTAACATGGACAGGTACTATCTACCCACGGACATATAATGACATTAGTTGAAATAGGGCAGAATTTTTAAAAGACTTATGGGGTAGTGCATAGAGAACTGGAGTAAAAGCCAAGAACACTGTATATGCTTAGCCCATCACTGCCACTACCTATGTGCTTCAATGTAAATATCCCCACTTTTCTGAGACTCATATTTTTAAATGGAATTTAAAATTGAAGAGCAGGGAAGTAGGGCTAATTTTGCTTTTAACATCTTTTAAAAATGTGCAAAACTAAAGATATATAAGAAACTACTAACTGCACAAAACAGAATAAGGAAGTGGTTAAGAAAAGCACATACAAAGTAATAAAAACTGCATACGAGTCACACATGCTATGTAGTCACCAAGGAAACTGATCAATTATCAGGCTACATTAAAGAATTGTAGTGTCTAGAATGGTAGATGAGTGGAAGTGATACTTGTCTTTCAAGTATCATAATTTCAAAAGTTCTGAGCAATCTTAAAAAGGAATGAAAACCTGTAACCTTTTATCATGGTTTTATCCATTCAGTATCTATTAATTGAAAACCTACTGTATGCTGTTCTAGAACTGTGTATGGCAGTAAGCAAGAGAGATAAAACTCCTAGTCTCATGGAGTTTGCAATGTAGTGAAGGTAGGCATATAGGGGTAAACATGTAAATAATAAATGGTATGATTTCAGAGAATGCATAAAATAAAAGAGGATTAGGCTACAGAAAGAGGTGGGGTGTGTCTGTGTGTGTGTGAGCCAGGGGTGGGCAAAGGAAGGCCAGTGAGCCAGGGTGGTTAGCCATAACCTCTCCCCAGAGGTGGCATTTCAGTACATACTTGAATTGTGGGGATGGAGTTGTGCCAAACTCTGAAACAAAAATGTTCTCTGGAAAGGGAAAACAAGAGCAAGGATCCCGAGACAGTAATGCTCTTGCTGTTCAGGAAGGTCACAGAAAATCTGAGTGAAGAGTAGAAAATTAGGGGGAGTATAAGTAGCGGAGCTATTAAGGAGTCAGGCAAGGGATTTTACCTGCAATAGAAAACATTGGTTGTTTTTTTTTTTTTAACAACTGTTTATCAGTAGTTGATGATGCTTACAAGTTCTAGGAGTGTTGCATAGCCTCTGCTCTTCCTAGCCATCTATTACAGTTAACATCCATTGCTAAAACAAGTGCTTAAACTTTCACAAGTATTAAAGAATATTTTTGTGTGAGCTGAGTTTTTCAAATAACAACCCTCAAGGTAAAAGAGAGCTGTTAATCTCCCGCTTTTCTTTCTCCATCTCTTTTATTTCCCCTTTCTTACCATCTGTTTTCTTTCCGAATGACATTCTTTTTCTTGTTCCTCTGTTTTTCCCTCTTCTCTTTTTTCTTTTTCTTTTTCCTAGCATTTACATTCTTCCCTTTGTACTCTCAATTCTTCCTTAATTTTCCTGCCAATGTAGAAATCATTACATGCTAACAGAGCCAAGTAAATTGCAACTGCAAGGACATGACCTAATGTCTACAGCAGAAACCTATAAATGATGAATTTTGCCTTCATTTATAGTACCTTAGAAGTTGTTAAATGAAGAGTGATAGGATAAATGCAGCATCAAAAAGTCCTGTTGAAAATGGTTTAAATATTTCAGTTAGGAAGACAATAGCTTTTAGACTGGGTTTATGGCAATAGTGTTGATGAAACGTTGTTAAATTTGGGATACAGTTTTGGCAGCAGAATCAATGAAAACTGACTAACGGATTGAATATGGGATGTGAAAGAAAGGAAATAATAAATAATGACTAGGTTTTTGGCTTGGCAACTGGGTGAATGATGCCATTTACTGAGTCGGTGAAAACAGATGTGCAGGAGACACAGATTTGAAGGAGTGTACAATATCAGGAGTCCTGTTTCTTATGTTTAGTTTGGAACATGTGTTACCTCCAAGGGTGGACGTTGAATAGGCAAATGGATGAGTTCACAGAGAAATCTGGACTGGGAAAAATCTGGAGAGTCATCAGCATGTAGATAGTATTTAAGAGATTGAGACTGGAAGATGCCACCTGGGAAAGAGCATCGATAGAGAATAACAGAGTGTCTAGCATAGAAAAACACAACTTTTAGAGGCATTGTGGAAGAGGAAGAACCAACAACAAAGACAGACAGATTTAGGAAGAATGGCTGGAAAACGCAGCATTACGGAAGCCTAGAGAATGCTTTCCAAGAAAGAGTATATGTTCAACCATGCCATGTGAATGCTAAGAAATCAACAAAAGATCAGTGGTAGTTTTGATAAAAACTATTTGATTTAAGGATTGAGGATAACAGCCAGATTGGATTGTGTAAGAAATAAAAAGAGATGAAAATTGGAAATAGTAAAAAAAAAAAAAAAAAAAAAAAAGATTTTAAGGCATTGTGTAGAGAAGTAAAGTAGAGAAATGGAACAATAGCTGGCAAGGAAACAAGAAGGCTTTAAAAAAAGATTATAGATATAAAGCATAAAGGCATGCTGATGTCAATGGGAATAAGTCTGTGGAAAAGAGGAAGAGATGGATGACATAGAACATGAGGCTAAATAAATACCTGAGAAAAACCCTTGTGGGTAGGAGGGGATGGAATTCAGAGCTCAGGTAGAAGGACTGACCTTGGATAGGAGGAAGGACACATGTTTTACATAGTAAAAGAGAAAGTAAAAGAGGTGAGCAGAGATGTAGGCAAATTGATGGATTTGGTGGTTAAAAGATGAAATATTTCTTATGCAAAACTATGATAAGAAACAGAAGGTTTGTTGCCCTAAGGGAACAAAGAACCAGGGATACCTTGTAGCTATTTTCAAGTATTTGAGGCTAACGATTCACTAACAGAATTTATAAACTAGCAATCTTGCCAGATACAATTCTATATACTGGAAATACAAAGATAAAAGATGTCCTCTCTATCCTAATTAAGGTTATAGTATAGTAAACACAATTAAAGTACAATACCATAGTTGTTTATGTTGAGGGTATTTTCATGTAAGAATGAAAACATAGGGAAATACATAATGAGGTCATGGAAGAATTCATGGGCTTTTACCAAGAAATGAATTAAATGTTTCCTGTATGATACTGAGGTGAGAAATAAGTATCAACACCTAGAAAGTACACAGTTTATAATATACATAGCTGTTCAAGAATGCCTTGGAATGTTTTGAGTCCCATGAAAGGGGAGATATCTCAGAGAATAGTAATAATAAAGCAGAGATATTTCAAGTGACATTAAAATATCCGAGTAGTGATTCCACTAGGCTAGACAAACATTATGCTTCCTTTCAAAGCATTATATAAACACAATGTGTTGGGTCTGAAAGATTAGTCCACGTTGTGAGCCCTAACAAAAACACAGAAATTTATGACGAGGTCAGTAAGAAGCAGAAAGAAAATGGGGTTGTACTCAATATTTTTGTTTTAGGCATTTTAAATATGAAGCAGTTTTCTCATTTTATGAAACTTTTTCATGGAATGGCAGTACACAGTTTTGAGGAATGAGAGCCTAGCAAAAATCTGCAGTTGCAAGTAGCAGGTATTACTGCTTAATGAGCTACATTTTTTTTTTCTCTTTCAGCTCATCTGGAAATCCAGGGTGCCCAACTCAGTGGTGGGTTAAAGCTTTGCCCTCTTGCTCGTTTCCATGCGCTGAAGATGGAAAGGGCAGATGAGGTGATATGCTTTGAAACAGGGAGACACAAGATTACTCATTCGGACAATACACTGGGGACTTACTGGGATGTTTTAGTTCTTGTCACAAAAGCCTTAAGATCAAGAAATTATCTAATCAGTTGGTCTTCACATTACATTTTCTGTTTCTTCCATCTCATTTTGGGACACAGTCTAAACTCCACTCCACCACCTAACTGAAGCCAACTTTGTAAAGTGAACATTTAGACACAGTACATGTTTTCAGTCTGGTCTGCCTCTTTCCGCATAAGGGTGTATTTTCATGCAGAAACTTTTTATTCACTTACTTTATATTTATATTTACTCTATATTTATATATGGCTCAGGTAATGGCTTCAGAGAGCAGAACAAGTTTTTTTTGTTTTTGTTTTTGTGTTTTAACCTTTTAGTTTTCAACCTCTTCATTGGCAGCTGCAAGATCAAGATGTATGATATTATAGGAATTATGTATCACCTATTCTATATTTATATTGGCCTGTTGCATATAAACTTTGGAGGCAAAAGAGAAAAGACCTGGGTAAAATCATTCTGTGTCTATTAATTGCATATCCAGTGATAAAGAAAGAGGGCTGAACACGCCTGGCCCTCATCATCTGCAACAAAGAATTCAACTCTCTTCCTTATCAATACAGTTCTGAACTTGACATTTTGGGGATGCAGGATCTACTTGTAAACCTTGGATATTCAGTGGTTATAAAAGAGAATCTCACAGTTCAGGTAATGGCTTCAGAGAGTAGAACAAGCACTTTTTTTTTGTTTTTGCTTTTTACCTTTTTTCAACCTCTTCCTTGGCAGCTGCAAGAGCAAGACGTATGATATTATAGGAATTATATTTTCTCCAGAATAGGATCCCTGGATTTCAGCCTTTTCTAATGCAGCCTTTTATAACAGCAAAGATTTAGAGAAATTCTATGTCACAGAATTTTAGTAAAAATGTTGGGTCTTTCTGATGCTCACAATCTGAGACACCTACTACTTGATGGTCTGGGTATGACAAAAGCTCTGGACCCTAAAATGTCTGATACCTACAGAATTAGCTTGTGAGATTTCTATAATGTCAATAGCAAGTGTCTAAATATAAAGGCAGGTATATGGGGAAAAATTACATGCAAATATATAATGAAAAATTTGTGATTCTAGCTCTGTTTTGAATGACTTTAGACAGGCCATTTTAAATTAATTTTCTGCTGCTCCATAGTGAAGGAATTTCATAGTTTTTAATATTTGTCAATTTTTATCTTTTTAAATAAAAACTTACAGGAACCCTGTTGTTAAACTAATCTGTTTAAGCAAAGTGGTCCTATTGGTGTCTTGTCATCTCACTTGGCCTTCATTATATTCCACCTCCCAGCATCTTCAGAAACCTAAGATTTTATTGAAAACCACTGGGCAGATACTACAAAACACCCTGCTAACTTTAATATTCCATATAGCTAAATTTTCTAGTTTTATGTCAGAGCACTGTTTATCTTACCACTCCATTCATTCTAAACCATCTGATTCCTTAGTATTGGCTCATTTTTGTGAACCCCACCTAGTATTTGAGTACAAACTACATACATATGGGGAGTTCCTCAATAGTGACTCAAGAGTCTCTTTCAGGAAATGGAAACAGCACTAAGGGAGTTTGCTGCTCACCCAGAGCATCAGTCCTCAGACAGCACATTTCTGGTGTTTATATCACATGGCATCCTGAATGGAATCTGTGGGGACTAAAGACTGTGATGAAGAGCCAGATAGTCTTCACAATGATGCCATGTTTGAAATTTTCAACAACCATAACTGTTGGAGTCTGAAGGACAAACCCAAGGTCAACATCATGGAAGCCTGTTGAGGCAATGAGTCTCCAATTATAAAGCTATAAATCTTGATTTTGAGCCCCCTATGAGTGGCTGTGCACTTTTAAAAATTAGCCTAGTGTTTATACTTCATGTTCTTAGGGATGGGTAAGAGAAACAACATTTCAGTACTACTCCTAGTCCAGTGCAGTAAGAAGTTATATTAAGTCTGTACCATTTTTTAAAGAAACTCTAAGTAGAATAATTAGAAACATCCCAATCATTTGGGACTATGTTGTCAACATGATTGTTCAAAACTCAAGTGGGCCAGTAACTGAGGCAGTATTTCTAGTTGTAAGGAATTTGCATTTCTAAGTAATGTCATAATAAAATGTACTAAAGTAAAGGTATCATGGTATAAGAGACAATCTGTGTGTATGTGTATGTGTACCCATTTGCATATGCATATGCGTATCTGTGTGCATATTTGTATGTGTTATGTGTATGTACATGCATGTATGTGTGTATGCATGCAAATGCATATGTGTATATGTGTGCATGGGTATGCATATGTGTGTGTATGAGTATGCATATGTGTATTGTATATGTGTATGGATGTGTGTGTATAAATATCTCATCTTTCATAAGACATTATTTCTCTCCCAGATGGGACTGGGTTTGTTTGGATCACCACTGACAATAGAAAAGCCAGTGCAGATACATGTGGTCAGGTCCTGCATGCAACATCTGTAATGTTGCTGTTATGAAGGCTCATGTGGAAAAGGACTTCATTGCTTTCAAAGTTTCCACACCACATAAGTGATTTCAAAGAGAATAATTTCTAAATTTCTTATTAGGTTTCTAGATAGGAGGCTTGGCTATAATCACATCTTATCACTGATAAGAGCATTTCTTCTCATTTACTAAGATATTTTACATGGAGAAAATATTTAAAATGCTGAGACTTTCATAATTAGAAAGCTATAAATCTTGATTTGGGAAGAAACTTTCAAAGTTAACAGGACTTTGGAAGGACTTTGGTGAGCATCCAGACTTGGAATAATCTAACTGCAAAGAGTGAGGAGTTATTTGGTTTTGTTTTTAAAATGTAGCAATGGCACAGAAAGGTATCATTTTGTCACAGTGTGGCTCCATAACCACTTACCAGCAATTAAAGAAGTCAGCCACTGAAACTGTTATACTTGCTTCACACATCCAAGTACCTTTTGACCTATTATTATCAATCTAGTTTTAGGAAACGAGTTAACATTTAAATGCCTAAATGTTAACTAATTTAGTATAATGTAGTCAATGAATAAAAATCAGTCCTTTGTCAGGAAAGTCATAATAGAAGGTAAAAATAGAGAATATTCTTAACCACTCATGGTCAAAACTGCAGGAAATCTCTTTAACAATCATTCACAATATTATCCTATCAATCATTTGGGTAACAAGAGTAGTTTTTAATACCTAGTTTGCACAGTTGACCATTCTAAATGCTCTAATTTAGGTGGATTTCAAATTTTAATGAACATAGAAATCACTTGAAAATCTTTTCAAAATATACATTTCTTATTCAGCAGGCCTGGGGTCGGGTCTGAGTTTCTGCCTTTCTTAAAAGCTTTGTTGAGATGTTAGTTCTGTTGTTTGTGGCTGCATGTGAGTACTAAGGGACTAGAGGACACTTTGAATCTAACCTGGGGAATAAACAACTAAAGTAACTTTCCTTTATTCATTTCATGTATTTGAGTTTTAATAAGATTTTATTTGAAAAATAACCTCTACACTTATAGCTGTTAAAGGAAGATAAAGAAGAATATAAGGCCTGGTACAAATTTTGAAAGTATACTTAATTTAGTTTGGGAAATACAATATAATATGCAAAATTCTTTCTTTCTTTCTTTCTTCTTTTCTTTCTTTTCTTTCTTTCTCTTTCTTTTCTTTTTCTCTTTCTTTCCTCCCTCCCTCCCTCCCTTTCTTCCTTCCTTCTTTCTTTTTCTTCTTTCTTTCTTTCCTTATTTCTTTTGTGTACATGTAATTCTGTGTTAAACCTGGGCTAGTTGAAGGACACACAATGCACAATTAAAGCCAGTATGGTTATTAACCTTATGAAGTTTATAGTCAGAAAGGCAGACACTAACTGGGAGGAAAAACACAGGCACAATATAACAAGAATAAATAATAATTGTCAACTGTGGTAAAAGCTTTAAAGAAAATATGTGTTCACATTTGAAAAGTGAAGGAGTTTACAAATCAAGGGTAAGAGAGGAGCATTTTAGACAGGAAAGGCAGTGTGCATGGAGAACTTACAGACAAAAAGGAGCTTAGGAGAAAGGACTGGGTGGCTGGAAGACAGCATCAGGAGAGATGCCAGTAGGGAGGCTGGAGAGTGAGGCAGGCACTGAAACATCTGAGGCCTTATATAGTCCTTCATACTAATAGTAATAGGAAATTCTACTAGGCCTTAAGCAATTAAATGATAAGATCTTTATTATTAAAGATCACTCTGGAGGTTCCCTGGGGAATAAATTATAGTACAGCAAGAGTGGATATATGAGGATAGGTTAAATGCTAGGGCAATATTGTAAGTTAGAGATGATACTGATAGCCTTGAGATATAATAAGTTGCTGTAGCTAAGAAACAATTAGTATATAAAAATAATATGACTAACCACCCAGTGGTTTGGTAATATATGGTAGGTGTATAAGAAGGTGTGATAAAAGTGACTGTGGCATTCACGTAAATGGTTGTGGGCATAATTAAAACGGGAGTTCTGCAAGAAGTTTTGGGGTGCTTTGTCATATTTTAAGATGAAATGAAGAGTAGAGAGTTAAACAGTTGTATATTTCAGAGGACAGATTTATTTTAGGGATAAAATTTTGAGAGATGCTGGCCTAAAGATAATGTTTAATATCCTAAAAATGGATGAAATCATCTAAGAATTGAGAATGGCATGAGATCAGGCTCTAAAATAGAGGCTGAAATAACCTGAGTTCAATATTAGAGAAATAGGAACCAGTAAATTTGACTCACAAAGTCAGATCAGAGAATAAGAAAGAAGACAAGGAGTATGTGTTGTCAGACTTACCAACAAAAAATCTGTTGGAAATGCCAACAATTTCTGATGCAAATGAAAGATCAAGTGAGGGTGAGGCCTGATGAGTAACTATTAGATTTAGTAACTTGAAGGTCGTGGTGATCTTGGGTAAAGCCATTGGTGAAGTTGGTATTAGGTATAGGAGGGAGAAGCCTGATAGGAGTGAGCAGGATAAAGGAAATGGAATGATTAATATAGACAGAATTGGAATTTTGACTTAAAAAATAAGGAGAAATCAGTAGCTAGCTGCAGATAAAGTGCTAGTTAGAGAATTATTGCCTTCTTTTTCTAAATTATAGGAGCAACTAGATCATATTGAAATGGTAAACAGAAGCATTGAAAAGATTTTTATAAAACATAACAAAAAGTGCAAAAAAAAAATACATAGTATGAAATAAATCAGGATGAAAAAGAGACCTAGAATTAAGGAATGTCAAAGGCTGTATTATTTTTCTGTTATGTAGTTAATGCTGAAAGGACTTACACTCTCTTCTACTACTGGCAAACCTAGAGGATATAACTTTGGTCTAGCCTACTAGAAAAGTCAAGGGGATTTATGAGTGAGGGTCCATGATGACTTTTTCTGGGCCTGCTATGGAAGCTGTCAGCACCATCTTTATTCAGCATTGGCTTCCCTCTCTTCTCCAAAGCAACAAAATCAGACTTTGTACCAAAGGTATGACTCCAGGAGTCTTCCACATGTGTAAAAGATCATATTCTCCAATATTTTGATGCTTTTTATTTGCAGATAATGTTTCTTTGAGGCATGAAACAAATGGCTCTATCTTCATTTTCAAAATTATCCACTACTTTAAAGAGTATTCTTGGAGTCATCACCTAGAGGACATTTTTTGAAAGGTAGGGGTCTTCCTTTATTTTCAATGTTATGCCCCAGAAAGTTTTGCAAAACCATTTGTGAATTTTTGTAGGGAATCTTAAAACTCTTAAGTCATTTTGATGATCCTTCCTGTACTCCAAGTTTATTCAAAGAGGGAGTGCTCCAAAATGGTACATAGAACCAGTGTGGGTTTTCCCAGTAACTTGTTTCTGATAGCTTGGCTCACCCAGGGAATTCTTTTTAGAGTAAGAATTCATTTGTGTATATGCGATATCTAAGGAAAAGCTAAAAATATCTTCTGTTTACATTACCTAGCTACAGCCTTAATACACAATATGAATTTTCTCACTCCTGAAAGAGTCAGATTTTCCTTTCATAAAATCTCTTAAGGCTTTCTTTACTACTTTAGGTTCAACGTTCATTTGAGACACCAAATGTACTGATCCAATTGTCCACCATTGAAAGAGTATCCATGACACAATATTTCTATCTCTTTTCTGGGAATTAAAACTCATAAGAAGCAACTCAGGTAAATATATTCTAGAAGTGGATTTGAGTGCTCCCTGCTCAGTCTATTCAGAAAGTCTGGATAGAATGGAGAACAATGATGGCCTGTTAGCTGCCCACTAGTTATAGAGGCTCATGTTATTTCCCTTTTCTTAGTAACCCCCAGTAAAACCCTGATTTTATAAGACATCAGCCATAGTATAATGGTTGTATAAGTAATGGCAGTCCAATAGAGTTCAGCTAGAAAATCCTTTACTTATAATTTATCTCAAGCAACTACTCAGCAAGTAGGGAATATTAGATTCTGATGCATGCAGAAAACAAAGTCATTGAAAATGTGATGTACAGCCAGTGTTTGTCTCTCTTTACCTGAAAGTCAGTTTTTCTGAGTCACATTCTCTTCTGCTTGTGATGAGGCTTTCCTATACCACATGACTGACTAGCTGCTAAATCTATGCTGAGGCAATGAGACTCTAGTAGAGATCTTCCCATTTGGGGATGACAGGTCCACAGCCTTTTTGTGAAGGTATTTCTCACAGTAGAGATTAGTTATATTTATGTCTTACCTCTAATAGCCAGATTACTCATGTTCTTTTCTCTCCACTTTCTCTAGGAAAATGAAGGCATTATGGTGTCTATGAATCTGCTACTTGGAAAGGTCAATTTTTGATTAAGAATATTTTTATACCAAACTGCTCAGCTGTCCACCTTTTGCAAATATCACAATAAAATCAATCTCATGTTTTTGCTAAATTAAGGCTTAATAAATTTGTTTATAAAATTGTGCTTGTTTTCTCATTTTGTCATAAAATAAGTCATGCTTATAGGAGAAAAAATACATATTAAAAAGCATAAAAAATAACAAAATAATCATTGTCAATATTTTTAAATGATTCATAAAACTCAAGTTATTTAAAGAAAAATGTGTGTTCACATTTGAAAAGTGAATTGTTACGGGTAAGAGAGGAGCATTTTTAATAGAAAAGGCAGTGCGTATGGAGAACTTACAGACAAAAGGAGACAGGACTGGGTGGCTGGAACACAGCATCAGGAGAGATGCCAGTGGGGAGGCTGGAGAGTGAGGCAGGCACTGAAACATCTGAGGCCTTATATGATCCTTCATACTAATAGTAATAGGAAATCTACTAGGCTTTAAGGAATCAAATAATAAGATCTAAAGATCACTCTGGAAGTTCCATGGGGAATAAACTGTAGTACAGCAAGAGTGGACATATGAGGACAGGTTAAATGTTAGTGCAATATTGTAAGTTAGAGATGATACTGATAGTCTTGGGACGTAATAAGTTGTTGTATCTAAGAAACAATTAGTACACAAAAATAATATGACTATTTATTTTGTATATCCAATTTTGTGTCCTTTTTATTATATTGTTATAACACTACTGGTAATAAAAATGTCCTAAATATAACTTTTAATTTTATAATATTCATCAGATATTTTAGTACATACTATGATAACTTTCTCCTTTTAGATGTTGATTTCAATATTCATTTATTTTATTTTATTTTTTATTTCAATAGGTTTTTGGGGGACAGGTGGTATTTGGTTACATGAATAAGTTCTTTCATGGTGATTTATGAGGTTTTGTGCACCCATTACCCAAGCAGTGTACACCATAACCTAATATGTAGTCTTCATTATCTAGAACTATATTTTTCAAATTCATTGTCATGCATATTTTTAATTTTTGAGTAAATGTTTATATTTTTCTTTGTACAATATCCTCAAATTTCTGAATGAGGATATACCTAGACATTTTATATCTTGTTGCTATTTTGAATAAGAAGTTTTTCTTCCAATATTTCTAACTGATCATTACTGTGGCTGTAAAGAAAAAAATATTACAGATTCCCTTGATTCTTAAATATATATAAATATCTGTATATATTTATATACATGTGTCCATTTTCAAGCTGCTGATAAATACATAGCTGAGACTGGGCAATTAACAACAGAAAGAAGTTTAATGGACTTACAGTTCCACATGGCTGGGGAGGCCTCACAATCATGGCAGAAAGTAAGGAGGAGCAAGTTGCATCTTACCTGGATGCAGGCAGGCAAAGATTTGCAGGGGAACTCCTCTTTATAAAATCATCAGATTTTGTGAAACTCATTCAATATCATGAAAACAACATGGGAAAGACCTGCCCCCATGATTTAACCACGTCCCACCAGGTTTCTCCCATGACACATAGGAACTATGGAAGTAACAACCCAAGATGAGATTTAGGTGGGGACACAGCCAAATCATATCACTATGTAAATACTTACATATATAATATACACATATATAGGCAATATATAAATATCAAATTATATATCCATATTAGCAGCTTTATTAAATTTTCAATTCATGGATCTAGAGAATTTTTTGTTTTATCCTTTGAAAATTATATACATAAAATTTTATTATCCACAAATTCTAGCTGTGTTGCTATCTCGCCAATATCCACAGTTTTATTTTCATAAAGTTTTATATTTACTATATGTCTAGATAATAGCCAATTAAAATAATGATAGTGAGTATTCTTAATTATTATCTTAATAGGAATGCTTCCAGTTTCCTCATTAAATATATATCCTGTTGATTTTTAACTAGTATTTATAATAATGAAATGTATATTTACATTGCTATTTTTCGTATGAGTCATCATCTTCTCCGTGTTTGAGGTCTTCAGGTAGAACAGATAGAAGAAATGGAAAACATAATCTTTGTATTTGGTATACTGATATGATTATATTAGCCAGTGGTCTAATACAAAGCAGTGATTGCTTTCTTAGCATGACATCTTTGTTATGTAGGATTATTTATTTGTTTTACAATTAAAATAACTTTACTGTTTGATTTTGAAATCCCACATTTATATTTGTGGACAGGATTCTCATCTAGCTTGATTTATTTTTCACTATTTCATAGGGTATTTTTAATAATACAATGTTTTTACTGAACTAAACATATTTTTTAATAAACCAAGAATACTTGATTATGTTTTATACTTGACTTCACCTATAAACACATATAAGAGCCAGCCTAAATTTAATCCTTAATAGTTACTATTAAAAACTATCAAAATGATCTAAAATTTTTAAATTAATTACCAATATATGTTTGCACATGTGTAGAGATTAACTTTTCACCTAGATGAAAGCTTATTCAAAACTAAAAAACTCTTCATTTTGTTTTAATCTTGAGAACACTTGCAATTATGTAAAAATATCCAAATAAAACTGAAAATTTTAAAAAGAGAAGCAAAAATCATCTATGCTCCACAAGATGCCTTATGTTCTCTCATTTTTACCTTTCTGTCTTTCCCTTTCTCCTCACATACAAACAAATATATATTTAGAAGCATACTGTACAAGCCACTCCTTGACCTGCTTTTTAATTTTTCTTAAAAATAATGACCTAGGATTAAACTGAGTAGCAGATATGTGAAGAATCAGTGACATAAATGGAATGATTTCAAATGTCTTGGGGATAAAAATCTGTGGCATAAGTTGAGGGTGCCATATTTACATTATTTTCTAAATTTTCTCATCTCCTCTCTGTCTCACCTGCCCAATGCTACCAGCTGTCCTTTCTGTCACTCCTCTGTGAGTGCCTGCCTTTCAAAGGTCCCCTTTTCATTCAAGGTGGCTACTGGAACTAGAGCCATTACTACTATTAAAAGCACATTCCAGCCAACAAGAAGAGAGAGAGAGAAAAAAAAATATTTACCCTTCCTTTGAGGGAATCATTTATACTTATAAGCCATTAACGAGAATTTAGTAACAGTGCAACCCTTAGCAATGAGATGAAAAGTGACATATTCATTACACATTACTACATGACTAGCTAAATATTGGGGATTCTATTAGGAAATTAAAAAAACAATATTGGATCTTAACTTTCTGTCTCTGCCATGCATTGTTTCTACATTTCATAGCTACTCAATATTCCTTTTAATAGATGTACTAGAATTTGTTTTATGAATTTAGATAATTTCTAAATTTGTTATCTTAAGAATTTCTGTAACAAATATCTCCTTGTACATATAACTTTAAGTTTCTGTCTGATTAAATTATTGGAATAAACTCTCAGAGCAGAAATAACAGAGTCAAAAGCATTAAATTTTAACTCTTCTATGTAAAAGATTATTAAAATTGTCCAAATGGGTACTCTCTGTGAGCAGAAAGTGACAGGGCCCATGTTTCTATAGTTTCACCAATGTGATATATAATTAATCATGTTGATTCGTAAAGTCAAAAACAAAATCACCTTAAGTGCTTTCTTCATAAACTGGTTAAGCATCCTTCCATATGCATATTGGTCATTACACACAAGCTACATGTTAGCTGGTGTCTGCTATTGCCCACAGATTCTATACAGGTTTGCTTTGGACCAACTGTCTCCTGGGCTGTACTTCTCCAGTTTGAAACCCCACCAAGTTTTTCTCTTACCTGCTAGGCATCTTCTCACTTTAGAATTTGCTACCATTACCATCACTGCCTAAAATAATATCCCTTCTCATCACCATACTCATATGATGTGCCACTGCACATATTTTAGCCCTTACTAGCAAAATCCAATAAGAAGCTAGCCAACCAAGGAAAAGTACGGTTTACAGAATTCCAAACCTGAAATCATAGAGACAAAGTATGGATGGGTGAAATTAAAGTTGATAAATAGTTTAATGACTGGCACAGCGCACGACTGTGTCTTATGTAGCTCGTCACAATCATTTGGCTCTTCTTAGTGTTAGGTAGCATTACCACAGAAATGGAATGAGGTTGTTTGTACCTGTATCATTCAGAATTTGATCAGAGAAACAGAATTCTCTGGAAGCTGTTTCAATGGTCTATGTGAAGCTGGTGCTTCTTTGTCTATGACTAGAGTCTGTAGTTCACAGGGTAAGCAAGAGGTGAGTGAAAATAGACTTGATGGGAAGGAAGCAAGACAAGCTAAAACTGTATGAATCAGCTAAAAACCAAAAGACTGGACTAAGCTCATTCCAGTCTCTCACTGTTGCTACACTTCCAGTTTTGGAGATGGGTGTGTTCTGCAGAGGAGCTAATGTTAAAGTTATACCTGGATCTAGGTCGTCATCTGATTGAAGAGTTGAAGAAGCTGAAGGAAAAAACTGACTGGACCTGAAGGAACTGTGGGCCTGGCTGTTGCCCCAGCCAACCACATGAGTGGCAACAGACCTAAGCTGCAATGTTGCTCATGTTCTTCACCAACCTTCCATGTCTAATAAAATATGGTTGCTGCTTTACTCTCATCTTCCAAATATCATGAAAAAGTAGCTCTTGTGACCTAAGCTAACCTGGAACTATTATAGGAAGAGGAATTTAGAGAAACCTAGTTTCAGCTTAGTTGACACAATAAAAAACTAAAACATTGGCCTGAATACAGTACACTATAAATATGTATGCATAAATGGTCATATATGTTAATCCACTGACTTCTCTTATCACTTCTACATTCTCTTCCTAGGTGAAATCATGTAATTTCATTGTATTTAATGTCATCTATATGTTGATACATTTCCAACTTTGTATATACTCAATAGATTGTCTTCCAAGTTTCACATCAATATTTAACAAATTACCAACTGGGTATATTCTTGGGACATAATTTCAAAACTGAATTTATACTTATCATGTCCTTCCTATTCAGTTAATGCTTCTTTCATTCTTCCCACACTTCTTAGTGAATGATACTTACACAGAACCAAAAAACTTGGAGTTATCCTTGATATCTTTTTCTCCTTCATATCCCACATAAAATGAGTCGCCTAGTTCTGTTAATTTTCTCTAAATTTCACCTAGTTTTTACATCTTATGTGGTAGGTCTAGCATAAGGCAAAAATCATCTCTCACTTGGACTTTGACAAATGTCTCTTAATTCCTTTAAAAAATGTAAACTTTCTCTTTTTTTGTATGGAAAAATATTGGGGAATAGAATGAACAAATTTTGTGATTATAACAATAATCAAATTAGATGGATTAGATCATTTCATTCTGCAATGGGATTTTGCTGTACTGTTGAGAATATTCAGTTCTGCTCTAGAAGTTAAAAAAATTAGAATGGATAGAATTCTTAAGAAGTGCCAAACACAGACAATAATATGCTAGAAAGTAAGCATATGAGATATTGGCAAAACCCATAGGATAGGTTTATTATATAAAATGAAAAAGAAGTAACTTGTGAGACATAGGTAGAATTCAGATAATTTGGTAAAACAGTAAGTTAGTAACCTGTACGACAACCAGAGATAGAATAAATATAAAATGTAACGGAACAAAAATATTCTAGTTAGATGCAAGGGAGGAAAAGGCCCACATCTTGATGATGGCACTTCTTCTTGACTGAGAACTTTATTAAACCTCAATTAGCCACCACTTATTTGACATACAATGTGGTTCTATTCTATCCTACCCAAGAAATGCAAATAAGATTCCCAGTACGATTCTATTCTGGTCCTGCCCAAAAAGTGCAAATAAAATCAAAGGCTGTTCAACAGGTGAATGGATGGCTACTCTCTAATCAAGCACACTACTCCTGCATCTCTCTCAAAAACAAGGTTTGTGCCCTTGGCTCAGAAAATCTTCCCCTGTGGCCCTTCCTTGTTCAGACATTAACTCTGGCCTTTATCATTGAACCATCACCCGTCAAGGCTGCTGTATTAAAAGAGAAGCAGAATTTGTGAACCTTGTGAATCCTAGGACTCAGAGAGTGTAGTCCCTTCATCTGGTTTACACCATCTAAGTGAATTACCTTATCCCATTTCATTCTCTTTGTTTCTTGCTCAGTATTTTAATCAATTAGAGAAACTATGTGGTTTGGTCATTTTAATTTGGTCTGAAAGCCTTTCTGTTCCTTGACCTCTGGGACAGCTCACCACTTAGTGCTTCCACTGCATCAAGGTAATTTCCCATACAATGCATTCTCAGCTAATGGAGTGTTTTTTTTTTGTTTTTTGTTTTTTGTTTTTTTTTTTGTCTAGAAAGAAGACTTAGGAAGGAACCAAATGCTTTTCAGCATCATAATATGAAGGTTATTATTTTTCAAATCTGGTCAAAGTCTAATTGATTGGATAAATTTACATTCCTTAATGAGACTAAACTATGTGTGCTTTAGAGAAAAATGTAATACACTTGGAACTGGTGTGTCTGCCCTTAAGTAATTTAAGAAGAAATCTATCTTTAGTCTTTAGTGTTGGAGAGAATGAAGAAGACTTCCCAACCCAAGAGAATAGATTCCCCAGGTTTCATCAGTGTTAGCAAAGCCTGGGCAGAAGAAAGCCTCCACTGACATCCAGCCAAAATTGAAGGCACCAGACTTTGAACAACTCAGGAAGGAAAAGAGAAATGAGGACTTTCATGATAGTTTAAGTTTCTAAAGAAAGGCAAATAGAAGTGCTGTTATTGAAGATGGACCTTTATAAGAAGACATGGATTTTGAAGATAAACTGAAATATTATAAGTAATTGAAACTTATATTAGATTCTTAAACTAGTGCATATATGAGCATGCTTGCACACACATGCACACACACACACACACACTCACACATACACAGAAGCATGAGAACAGAAAGTCACACTTTTTTCCTTTTCCTTTCTCTCTTACTTTCGTTTTACTTTCATAGACCTTGATTCTCAGAACTGCTTAATCGTTTACTGGAATTCAGTATGTCTTTGGTCTGACATGACAATACTCAGCAAAATAATACTCCTATTTACTGATTACTTCGAAATAGAAAGGCAGGGTATTGGCCTTCTGATATTTAAAAAAAAATTATATTGATTATTTATAATCTCATGCACTCAACCAATCACTCAACTTGACACTTCTGAAACTAAATATATGGGGGTCTTTCCCCACATATCAAATACTTGTCTGGCAGACACTAGCTGGGTGTCCTAAAATTCAATTTAATTCTGAAACTACCTAGATAGATAATGGGATCTGGATAGTATCTGATATAGTTTGGCTATGTTCCCACCCAAATCTCATCTTGAATTGTTTCCATAATTCTCACATGTTGTGGGAGGGACCTGATGGGAGGTAATTCAATCATGGGGGCTATTTCACCCATGCTATTCCTGTGACAATAAGTTCTTATGAGATCTGATAGTTTCCTGAGGCTTCTCCAGTAACTCTAAACTGTGAGGCAATTAAACCTCTTTCCTTTATAAATTATCTAGTCTTGGGTATGCCTTTATTAGCAGAATGATAGTGGACTAATACGGTGTCAGATTCTACAGGTTAAAGGCTTATTCCCGTAAAACGTCCCCCAACTTCAGAGATCCATTGCAAGTAGTAGGTTATCAACAATACTTCCTACTAACCGGCTATAAATCGTGCCCTGCATTAGTGGCTCACAGAACTCAGAGAAACAGTTTACTTAGGATTACTGATTTATTAATCATGGACATAACCAGGAATACAGATGAACAGCCAGATGAAGAGGTACATAGGGTGAAGTCTGGAAGGATAGTTTCTGTCCCTATGGAGTCGAGGTGCACCATCCTGCCAGCACTCAGATGTGTTTACCAACTCAGAAGCTCCTAAACCCCATAGTTCAAAGATTTTTATGGAGGCCTTATCACAGAAGTCATGACTGAGTATAAACTCCATTTGCAGCCCTTCTCTTCTCTTCGAGGAATTGGGGGTGGGGCTGAGAGCTCCAAGCACATAATCATGGTTTAGTCTTTCTGATGAACAACCCCATCATAAAACCCATCAAGTCACCTCATTACAACAAAAGACACTTCTATCACCCAGAGAATTCAAAAGGATTTAGGACCTCTGCCAAGACCCTACATCAAAGACCAAATATTAGAACAAAAGATTCACCTACCACCTTTATCTTCAAAGATACTAGTAGCTTTGTCTCAGAAACCAGGGCAGAGACCAAACATTAGAACAAAAGATTCTCTTAGAATCCCTATTGCTCAGGAAATTACAATAGTTTTAGGAGTTCTGTGCTAGGGACTGAGGTCAGGGACCAATATGTGTATTTATTATTATTTCACAGATGTTTTTCCCTGTCTGAAGAAAATTATAGAAAAGAAGATGTTTCCTGAACATGAGAAACCAAGATACCAATTTTTCTAATTTGTATTCATTGGGTAGCAAGTGATAGCCTCACAGGATTACAAGTGACAGAAAGGTGAGAGTCTGCTAAAGTAATATTAGATACTCCATCTCTTTTGCATCCTCTGCAATCCCACTCCTGCCTCTGATTCATTCTCAAAACAATAGCCTGAGTGGTCTTACAAAATACAATATCTTAAAATACAAAATCCTTAACAAGTCTTTCTGATGTCTCTAACTTCATTTTATATCATTTGTTTTCTCTGAACCACATGTAGTCAAGTAATTTCTCACTTCAGGGCTTCAGGGCCTCCAGACATTCACATGCTATTTTTTCCTTCTTGAAATACAGTAATTTTCCCTTCATTGTCCATTGGAAGTATGCCTTCTTCAGCCAACATCTTAATAGGAGCTTCCTCTCAGATTTCTCTAATCCTCAATCTAAACTGGATGTCCTGTTATTTATTGGCATAAAAATAAGATTTAAAAGTTTTTTTCAATGCACTTGACACAATTTGTAATTATGTATTTCCCACTTTTTTTTTGTTTGATGTGTATCTTTAAAGGACAGTAAATTTTATGAAGAAGAAAACTGCATAGCACCCTAAACAGAGTTAAGAAAAGCAAAGCGATGATATTCAGACATTTTATACAATTTTATAATATTAAAGGAAACACAAAGAAAAACCAATACAAGTAGTTTTTCCATGTATAAGAAAGTTATGTATAAGAAAGTAAATATAAATATGTGTGTGTGTATATATATATAGCAACGTTCCTAATTTATTAAATATTAAGAAAAGCAAGTTAGTCTCTCATTCTTTTTTAAACAATATCATCCATAGTCACAAAATTCTTGTTTCTCATCCCAGTTTGAAAGTAGCTATGTTTGGACCTGGACCATTCCCAGGCTCTTTTTGTTTGTGTTATCCGTGTCCACCTGAAGAGGGAGCACAAGTCAGAGGACAGGCCCTGCTCCCAGGCCACACTCACTCCCAGGAGCATCCTTACTTAGTGCCTTGGGTGATGATGATGCCATTCTCTGTAGAGAAGGAGTCTGATGGCAACGCTTGGATGTTCCAGTCCCAGACTTTGGAAGGATAGGACGGGAAGTTATCAATGGTAAAGTGAGGGGAGAAAGGAATCTGAAGCTCCCAGATCTTGAAAGTATCTGGTAACACAGGCAGAAGTCCAGCTGAGGGAACAACTTGTCACAGAAAAAAAAAAAAATGCACTGATTGGTTAACAAGCTAAAATTAATACTGAAAGATTCAGTGTCTATTAGGCCTTTTTTGTGTTGCTATAAAGAAAATCTGAGGCTGGGTAATTTATAAAGAAAAGAGGTTCAGTTGGTTTACACTTCTGCAGAGTGTACAGGAAGCATTGTGCTGGCATCGTCTTCTGATGAGGGTTTTCGGAAGCTTAAAATCATGGTGGAAGGTTAAGCAGGAGCGGGCATGTCACATGGCAAGAGTAGGGGTCAACCAGTGAGCGTCAAGGTGTCATACACTTAAGACTACCAGATTTCATGAGAACTCAGAGCGATAATTTATTTATTACCCAGGGATGATGCTAAACTGTTCCTAAGGGATCCACCCCCACGATCCAGTTACTTCCTACCTCCCTGCCTCCAACACTAGGAATCACATTTTAACACGAAATTTGGAGGGGACAAACTTCCAAACCACATCAAGGTGTATGTAATTACATATATATATGTGTGTGTATATATATATATATATATATATACGAAGTATGGTATATAAGACTGAGAAAGCTGGTATGAAAAAGCTGGTATAGCCATATATATCTTGGGTAAGAAAGGGGTTGAAAGTGAAGGAGAAGACCAGAAACTAGAGGTCATATGGGGCCTAAACTCTTCAACTTCTGAAGGTTTTCTACCCAGAAACCTTCTTCTAATTTTCTGCCCAGGGACATGTCCTAAAAGGGGTCAACTGATAAACTTTTATTAGTCAAACTAGGTTCTAATACAACAACAACAAAGTTTTCACTTGTTGACCAAAGTATCAGGTATCAATGCTAAATACACACTGTATCAAGAGCAACAAAGACAAGTTATGGAGAAGGGGCTTTGCAAATTGATGAGGAGGAGATCCTGGTTTCCAGTGTCCCTGCTAACCCCAGATCACAGCAATGAAGTCATGGCCAGAGCATCCTACACTTTTAAACATGGCCCAGCTCCACTTTTGGGTGTGTGTGTTTGCATGTGTGTGTGCATCTGTATTAAAATTTACATAACCTAGAATTTACTCTTTATTCATTTTAAAGTGCACAAGTCAGTGACTTTTAGTTTATTTACAATGTTGGATAACCTATATCACTGTCTGATTTCACAATATTTTCATCATATGAAAAGAAAACGCCTTGTCCCTTAAGCATTTACAACCCATTTGTTCCCTTCTTATAACCTTTGACCCTTAATTTTCTTTTGGTCTCTATGGATTTTTCTATTCTGGAAATTTTATGTAAATGGCATCTTACATGGTCTTTTTGTCTGGCTATTTTCACCTACTGTAAGATTTCCAATGTTCATCCATTTTGTAGTACGTACAAGTACTTCATTTCTTTTTATGACCAACTAATATTCCATTGTATGGATATATTACAATTTGTTTATCTGTTGATCAATCACTCTTTGGCTACTGTGGCTAATGCCATTATAAACATTTATGTGCAAATGTTTATTTTATTTGAATTTATGTTTTTATATTGCACATGCCTGTTCAATTCTCCTAGAAAATACCTAGAAGTGTAAATTCTGGGTCATATAGTAATTCTATGTATGACTTTTTGATTAATCTATTGCTTATATCAACTATTATCACTTGCCCCAGGAAGTAGCAACTATTAAATTTGTATTTAAATGTTTTTGTCATTAAGTAGCTTCCTCAGACCTGAGAGAGTTATAAGTTAGGCAAAATAAGGACAAGCCCTTTGAGCCAGGCTTTCAAGGAGCCATCACACAGTTTTAAATAAATAACCACAATTCTTTAAAAATATGACCAACCTCTGGTATTAGATACTCATACCAGGAATAAAAATTGGCATTTTCAAGGCTATCACCAAGGAAGTAACTGAGGTAAGTTAAAATGCTACAAATCTCTCTTATTGAGATTCAGCTGTCTTTTTCTCAAGCATTCTAAAATAGTTGATTATTATAGTTTTTGCCAGTGTATTTATTCATTAATGGGGAGACAGATTTCAGAGTTCTCTACTTTGATATTTTTACTAACATTGACTTTCTGTACACATTTTTGTAACTTCCTTTGAGTCTCTACTTGCTTTAAAATAAAAGCTAAAAATCCATGAATCTTTCATATATTTGAAAAATATTGAATAAACAAAGGGTAATAAGAAGTAAAATAAGTTTAGTTATGACTCAATATGTCCCACTAGGCTCACTGAGAAAAGTCTTTACTCCAACCCAAAAAAACTGATTACCAATCTCTTTGATCCTTTCTCTCTCCCAAACTATATTCCGTACGTACTCCCTGAAACACAACTTTATAATTTCTGTTTCTAATACACTTCAAATCAAAACCACAATGAAAAAAAGTAAATACTACAAAGAAATAAGTAAAAACTACTATTTAGAAATCACTTGCTTTTGCATCCTTCCAGCAATCAAAACAATAAACTAGAAGTATTTTATCCCTTTTCTTAAAACATTTAATATGGTATGGTAGTATAAATACATTAATTATGTTAATTATTATTAATTTAATATGGATTTATTCTAGTTTTTCCTTAATGTCATGAAGACATGAAGTATCAGTTATTATCTTCAAAGTAGGTAAGCATAGCTTTAAGTACAAAAATGATAGTTTTTCATCTCTGCAGATGGTAACAATAAAGCAGGGCATATATTTTTAAAGGTAAAAATAGATAAGACAATTTGAACACAGCAGTTTATCAGTATGTTTTTATTTTATTTCCTTTTGAGATAGTGTTGTTTTCTATATTTGCATGAGAAATATTTAAATTGTAGTTTCTTTAAAGAGGCATTTATTTCAAGTGCATAGTAAGTGCTGATTCTGCAATTATTGCTAATTAGAGAATTTCCAAATTGCCTGAAGTGTTAAGAGCCTCATTATTTTGTCATTATTCCTTTCTACTTTTACTTCAAATTTGTGAAATGAAAAATATACTAAATTAAAATTAAACTTTCAAATATATAATACCATTGCTAAGCTTTCTGGTTTTTTTAGCCACAATATATTACTACATTATAAACTTTCTATGTTTATAATAGAGTTGGTACAAACTCAATAGTGACAGCTTTTAACTCAATGACTCATCTATGCTAGTTTATTGGAAACATGTAAAGGTTATTTGTGCTACTAAAGTTTGCTTTCCCCCAAACAAACAAACAAAAAACAGTTTTTACTTAAAATATAAATTTAAATATATGCATTGGAAAATTAAATCACAATCTATATGTTAGCAGGGAGAAGAGCAGAGAAAAGATATTTACTTAGGACAGAACTTTCATTTTTACTTTCACAGATTGCATATTAATTAAAATAACAATGAAAGTAAATGGTAATTATTATTATTATCCTTTCTGTAACTTCATGGAGAACCACATAAGAAAAAGTGGAACTAATGAGGGTCAACTTATGAATAAGTCACATGGTAAAGTGTTTTCCTTAAAATTTCTAAAAATAGGAAAAATAAGTCAAAATGGTTGAATCAAAGATGGGAAATTAATAAAGATTACTGCTTTCTTTCTTAGAGGATCTCTGAGATTTTCTCCTTATTAACACAAGTTGGGCCAGCCCAACTTTCATAAAATATAGTAGATGATATGGCCATGTCATATTCAAAATCAATCCAATTCTCATATTAGTAGATATCTTTAATTAATTCTCATTATTTTAGTAAATGTAGTAATAATAGGTCATTTACATATTAATTCCATTTACTCAGAGAACTGTATGAGATACTGAGGGTTAGGCAAAAGAGTAAAAATGACATGTCTCATCACATAACCTGAAATTTAATGGATTTGCATATGAAACTACATTAAATTTAAGGTAAACATGAAATTTTGTCAATAAGGACTATATGTTAACCCCATGGGGCAGATTTTTTTGTTTTTTTTAGTTTTTAAAAAATACTTTGTTTTCTCCTGTGTACTCAGTACCTGGCATTTATCGGATACTCAATACATGTTTGTTTAATCAGTGAGGTTAATCAGTTAATTGTATGAATTTTGATTCTTAAAAGACTATTTGGTAAAAGTTTTATTTCCTGTGTTTTATAAAATCAAATTATACTCCCAAATAAAATGTAAAGGCTGGTCAATAATACAGAAAAAGGAGCCATGCTCTTACAAACATACATAAGGACAAGACACTAAACATTAGTAAGGGTGTAGTATGTGACTATTAATGAGAATTGTAGAAAGCAACAGGAGTTTTTGAATATTACATGCCATTCTTTCACTTTTCCCTCATTTTCTGTTTAATTAGAGCCAGGTTACTTTTGTATAACTCCTGTGTAACTATTTTGTTTAACTACAGATTCTTCTCTTCTGATATCTCTTGACTATGGTCACATTTCTTTCACCTTAAAATTCTAAAACTCCCACCCATTCAATAGCTTGTTGCAATTTATAGCCTTCATTTTCTAATGTCTCACACATATCTAGAGATACTGTTGTGTGACTCCTCTCATAATTACTTTACAGAAAATGCTCTTGACAGGAACACCAATTATTCATAAGCCAAAGTAAAATGTGTGTTTATTTAACTTCTTTCAAGCAAATATCACTGCAGATGTTTCCCTCCTGTAGTCTCTGGATTCTGAGGCACTTTATTCATAGATTCCTCACAGGCAGGCTCTCATCTTGCAAATCACTTTACATTATGCTTTCTCAATTCCTCATTTCTAGTCTCTCTTGCTATGCTTTATATACTTTATCTGGAATATCTTATTTATTTCTAGGGATTCAGTGTTCATGTATATGACTATGACTCCAAAATCTGTATTTTGTGAACCATAAATCCAACCCCTCATTCAATGCAACAGTGGATGTATTATGAAAACTGGATCAAATGTGATGTCAACTCATTCATGTGTAGCTAATTTGTAATGCATATTGATTTCTCCTTGTTGTGAATGGTACCAGCATCCAGCTCATTGTCAAAGCCAGAAACAGGGAGCTCTCCTTAACTTCTCTCTTTTTTTGTATAACCACATCGAGTCAACCTCTAAATCCTGGTATCTCTCAAAACTCCATTATTTTCATTTTCATTTTTTAGTATTTTTCTAGTTTTGTTGAGTATAATTGACAAAAAATTATCTATTTAATGTGTATGATAGAATGGTTTGATACAACTGTATAGTATAAAATAATTAACAGAATCAAATTGATTAATATATCTATCATCTGAGATCCTTACAACTGAGTGTGTGGGGGGATGGTGAGAACATTTAAGATCCACTCCTTTAGCAAATTTTAAACATATAATACAGTATTATATATAGTCATCATGTTATGGATTAGATCTCCAGGATTTACTTACCCTGCGTAACTGACACTTTGTACCCTTTGACCAACATCACTTTATTTTTCTACACCCCAGATCCTGAAGACCACCATTCTACTCTGCTTCTGTAAGTTTGACATTTTTAGTTCCACATACGAGTGAGATCATGCAATATTTGTTTTTCTGTGCCTGGCTTACTTCACTTAACAAAAATGTTCTCCAGGTACATCTAGCTGTCACAAATGACAAGATTTCTTTGTGTTTAAGATTTGTGTTTAAGGTTAAGCATGTAAAGCATGGTATTTTGTTGTGTTACACACACACACACACACACACAACACAACACATATATATACAAAGGACCATTTAACTAGCCAACAAAAGGCATTTTTGGCACTCAATGCACATTGACTCAGTTCTCTGTATACAGACATACACATACACACATGTATACATCTTAGCCATTCTAACAGTTGCAAAGTAAGATCTCATGGTAGTTTTAATTTGCATTTTCCTAATTAGTAATGCTGAGCATTTTTTCATACACTTGTTGGCCATTTGTATGTCTTCTTTTGAAAGATGGCTCTTCTGGTTCTTTGCCCATTTTTTAATCAGTGTATTTGCTTTCTTGCTGTTGAAAATTTTATGTTACTTATGCATTTTGGATAGTAAAACCTCATCAAATTCATGATTTACAAATATTTTCTGCAGTTCCACTGATTGTGTCTTCACTTTGTTGTTTCCTATGTTGTGTAGAAGATTTTTGGTTTTATATAATCCCATTTGTCTGTTTTCACTTTTGTTGCCTGTGCTTTGAGGTCCTATCCAAAAAACCATTTCCCAGATCAATGTCATAAAGGTTTTTCCCTTCGGTTTCTTCTATTATTTTTCCAGTTTCAGTTCTTATATTTAGACCTGTAATCCATTTTGCAATGATTTTTCTAAATAGTATGTGATAAGGAACCAATTTCATTTTTTCTATGCGAATATACAGCTTTTCCAACATGATTTATTGAAGAGATTATCCTTTCCTCACTGTGTGTTCTTGGTACCATTGCCAAAGATCCATTAACCATAAATGTGTGGATTTATTTCTAGGCTTTCTGTTTTGTTCCATTAGTGTATATCCCCATATAGATGGCAGTACCATACTGCTCCAATTACTTTAGCATTGTAGCATAACTAAAAATCAAGCAGTTTGATGTCTCCAGCTTTGTTTTTTTTTTGCCATTCTTACTGCTTTGGCTATTTAGTTTTTGTGGTTCCATGTGACTTTTAGGATTTGTTATTTTTTTTTTAATTTCAGTCAAAAATGCCCTTAAAATTTTGATAGAGATTACATTGAATTTGATAAGATTGCTCTGGGTAGTATGAACACTTTAACAATATTTATTCATCTGATCTATGAACAGAGAATATCTTTGCATTTATTTGTTTCTTCTTAAATCTCCTTCATCAAGATCAGAATTTTCAGTATACAGATATGTCATTCATTTTATTAAATTTATTGCTATGTATTTTATTCCTTTTTGATGCTATTTTTGACCTAAGGGCAGCCAGAGAGAAGGGTCGGGTTACCCACAAAGGGAAGCCCATCAGACTCACAGCAGATCTCTCAGCAGAAACACTACAAGCCAGAAGAGAGTGGGGGCCAATATTCAACATCCTTAAAGAAAAGAACTTTCAA